>JARYGA010032324.1:0-24250 GCA_030545235.1 Helianthus tuberosus | reverse complement strand
AAGTAAATTTTAAGATAGGAGATTCATATAGCCTAACTCGATATTCTGAGAGTTTGATATTGTTGGGTAAGAAAGACGGTTCATTTTGCTTATGCATACATTACCGCAACCCTAATTAGGCAACGATTAAGAATTTGCCATCAGCTACCCAGGATCGTCAAATTGTTCGACTAACGACAAGGATTAGCTATTCCTTAAAATTAGTTAAGTAGTGGTTGGAATAACCATCTCACCTTAAGATAAGCTTTTCTATAATAGTTGATAAGTAAGCATCAAGGCTGCTCCCTTGGAGACCTTGTAAAGATGGAATGTTAAACATCTATTGTTAGGACAATAGATTGGTAAGTCCACTTATCAGGATCTGAAAGTTGCATTAGAAACAAGAATAAGATCATACAAACCCCTAATTATCTATAAGTTGCCATTATTCGGCAGAAAATCAAGGATTAATGGAAAGTAGTAACCTTCCTAAATTCTTGTTAAGAAATAAGGCTCAACAAAAGATATCACCCCAAGAAGGGTGTGCCAAATTTGTTAAATTATCAGGCTAGTCAGGCTCTGAGTATATAGAACCATTCGAAGGATTAGAATGTATCAAGATTAAATAGCTTACGAGCTAAGACCTAATTAAGGAGCTCGGTGGAACGCGCAATGCACCCCACCCAAATGATTTAAAGACGTGTTTCGCCAATAAGTCAAGAAACACTATCACATAATGACATACATATTTATGATACGATGAGCAACCTGCGTCGATTAAGGATCGACAGGATTAGAAGCTCCAAAGGATACATGTACCTATCATAAAGGTCAATTGGAATGCCATAGAGGCTCAAAGGTACTGGGGAAGATTAAGCCCAATGTGAGGCAGAAACTACTTCCTTTACTTTAACAAATCTCGAGGTCGAGATTTCTTTTAAGGGGGTGAGGATGTAACACCTCGAAAATTCACGTCCTATAATGTATTGACACGTGTCATAAGCTTGAACGTGTGAAAGAATACTCTAGAGGGACTGAAGTTGACAAATAAAGAAACTATGTGAAAATGAGGGTTCAAAATGTCAACAATGGATAAATATACTTTACAATAACCCTACATGATGGTTATACCCTTAAACGAATAAATCATGGATCATACGAAGCTAATTGTGAAAGAAAGTGAGAGATTACAAACTACAGGGGTTAAATGTGTCAACATGTTTAAAGTATACCTCTGAGTGACCTTTTAGCAAACCCGAAGCTTTGTAATGATTAATTATGCTCACTAGAATACGTGATAAAAATTTCACCAAGTTTCGTTATCGTATGAGAAAGTTATGATAAATTTCGTGTGCGAGGGGTTAAAAGCGTCAACGTTGAAAATTATGACTCTTCGGGTGATAACCAAGTTAACCAAGGACTTAACAAAGTAGGTATAAGTCTTGAACCCCTTATAAGTCAATTAGAAGGGCTCAAATTGCAAGAATAAAGGTGGATTGACCTTTCGAACGACCAAGAGCCAGGGATGCAAACTGAAAAAGAAAATAATTGCCCTGATGACAGGCTTGTGCACCGCAACACCAAAAGCCTTACGGTGCGCAAGGGTTGCCCAGATACAGAAAATCGGGCAGATTGGCTGTTCAGCCTTGGAACTGACTTATATCAGATATTTTCACTTCATGGGCGCCCCCTACATGCTTTTAGGACTTAGGGGCACATGTCAATGATCTAGGAACATTGCTAGACTTGTGTGTCAATGATCTAAGTGAGATTGAACACTATAAAAGGCCACCAATGTTTGCAACATTCTTGCACACCTTCCATCTGCATTTGTGAGCATTTCTGGAGCATAGGAGCAAACTCAAGACCTTCCTACTCGAGCATAGGACTTGTGTAAGTATGTTAGACCTTTCTCGATTAAGTTTTGCTTAGTATTTAGCTTAAAAGTCAAACCGTCGTAGTTAACGGTTGACTTAATGATTAATCATGATTGGTTCAGTGTTTAGTCGAATCAAAGGTAGTTATAAGTTGGTAATTATGTGGGCATCAAACCCTTAAAAGGGCACCCTCTGATTCCCACTCTAACTAGGTCAAATGTCGGGTCAAACCTTATCCGAAAAAGTCAACAGAAGCATAATCTTTGATTTAACGCATAATTTGCAATGTAAAAGACGTGTAATCTGTTTTGACATTAATATAACTTAGTAATTAATGTAAGAACATGTTTAAACATGTTTGATCCGACAATTTCCTATGTAGGCTCGATTCGGAACCGAAAGGCGCAAAACTTTGACTTTTGCTTTGACTTCGGTTCTGACCCGATTTAGATAAGTTTGGATATGCCTTAGAGCTTCCTTAGGACCAAGTCACATGATGGTATAACCCTCTATGATTGGATCGTTGTTTGTCCGATTCGTTTGCGCGTTTCCGTTAAATGCCTAATGTTGACCATAATGCCCTTTTGACCTTAAAACGCGAATTTTGGAAATGTAAAAGAATAGAAACCTTAGTTACTGATTTATAAACTTGTACATAAAGTTTCACGTCAATTGGAGGTCTAGATTAGGAGTTATGTTCAATGGCGTAATTATGACGTTCTTATAAATAAAACGGCGTAATTAGCGTTTAGCCTATCTAAACCCAATCTTTGATACCAAACTTTTTACCAACTGATATAATATAATATTTTGGGATTTTTGAAGATTTTTAATTAATTTTAGGCTGAGCGTAACATAGGGTTGTAGCTTTATTTCGGTTAATGCCGGTTTTGCCCTTTCGTGCTATAAAATGAGTTTTACAAATCCTTTTGACCTCAAACCTTTTTCTACTGATCTAATATGATAAATAAATTATTTTAAGCCTTCTGAAATTATAAAAATATCAGCTTTCCTTTGAAAACCCGGAAATGACTCCAAATCGCCTTTTTAAGCGTTTTTAACGCATAGTATGTATCAAGACCACTTTATAAATATAAGACTTGATACCCTACCATTATAACTTATTAAATTAAGTATTTCTCTGTTTACATCAAACCCGAGACTCAGATTTATATTTGAGCTCTTTTATAACCTTTAAAATGACCAAAATGCCCCTATGGGGCATAATTTGAGTTTAAATGCATTTTGGGCATAATGGAAGGTATCCTACTGATATCACAACATATTTAAGGCATATTAACTTAGGAAACATGTATATGATTCATTTGGTTACTCGTTACGTACTTGTCGCGTTCGGATCGGCTTATGTGACTAGTTTGCACATATTAGCCGAAACGGGTCAAACCATATCTTTTGGTCTCAAAATACAGAATGTGTTTAAGTTACCCATATTAAGCAAGCATACAAGCTTGTCGGGTCAAAACCACATTCTAAACCGGTCTTCGCCTTATCATGCGTTTGAACCGTATCTATCTTAAAGACTAACCGGTCTAAGCTTAGACTTAATTAAAGACCCGTTAGCATTCTAATTGGTTATTTATACCACCATTCCAGACTAGAGCCTTCCGGTAAATGGTATCTACGCTTACTTAAGTGAATACGGCTGAGTTATTAAATTCTTGCTATTTAAGACAGGAGCTAGCTCAGGTAAATACTCTTAACTTATTTTCCCTATACGGGCTTGGGATACGGTATTATAATAATACCGCTTGGTCGGGTATTGAATGTTTAATCGAATTGTGATTAAATTATTGAGGTAACCCGGTTTAATCTGTATTGTTTGAAATAAAAGCCTTTAGGGGTTAATGACCATGTCCCGGATATCCCTGACATCATTGTATTATAAAATGGCCACGTCTTAAGCACGGGGTGTAGGCATACACCTGACAGTTGCTTACGTAATAACGGTATCTCACTCTCTCGTGGGCCTATACTTGTGGCGTGTCTGTTAATCTGACTCGGTTTCTACATCGGGCCCTGAACGTACAACGAACATGTAAATCTGTATACAAGATTATAAATATAATTGTCCCAAGTTATAAAAGGTTAATTTTGCCTCTGTGCATTTTAATCAAATTATAAAAGATATTTTGTGCCTGGTGCATCTAAACCAATTTTCTTAAACTCTTTTCAAATGAGTCAGTTGAGTGTATTTACCAGTGAAAACTGACGTATTTTCCAAAAAGGTTAAGTGACAGGTACTGAACGTAATTGGCTGGAAGCTCAGGGCGCTAATAAGGAATCTTGCAAGTTCTAGGCGTCTAAAGTCTGTTGAACAATGTTTATGTTTTAAGATCCGCCTGTGGATCCTTTACTTTCCGTTGTAATACTTGATATTACTTTATATTCGGATTGTAATATAATTATCTTTTGCTTCCGCTGTGCATTCATATATTGTGTTGTTTGACTATGATGATATCAACTACGTCACGATACTCCCCACCGGGCCCACCGGTCAAACGTGGAAATATCGGGGTGTGACAGGTTCCTTTGTCAAAGTGGACAATTAGAGAACGTGTTTTCTCCATCCCTTCTGAAATGACACGAGGCTTCAAGGAAAAACATCATTTAATTACGCTATGTTATGCACACGACCTGATGTCTCGTATGCTTTGAGCATGACGAGTCGTTATTAGCAAAATCCAGGAAATGCCCACTGGATCACAGTCAAGAACATCCTAAATTATTTGCGAAATATTAAGGACATGTTCTTGGTGTATGAAGGAGTGGAAGAAGAGCTCACTATAAGGTGTTACACTGATGCTAGCTTCCAGACTGTCCGGGACGATTCTCGCTCACAATCCGGCTTTGTGTTTACCCTCAATGGAGGTGCAGTTTCTTGGAGGAGTTCCAGCAGAGCATGGTTGCTGATTCAACCACTGAATCTGAATACATCGCCGCATCAGATGCTGCTAAGGAAGTTGTTTGGATGAAGAAGTTTATAGCTGATCTCGACGTGGTTCCTAGCATTCGCAAACCACTAGAGATATTTTGTGACAACACAGGTGCCATTGCTCAAGCCAAGGAGGCAAGGTCACATCATAAGTCCAAGCACATCCTTAGGAGATTCCACTACATACGGGAAGTAGTGGAACGTGGTGACATCTCAATAAACAAAGTTCGCACAGATCAAAATCTGGTGGACCCGTTCACTAAGCCGATGACTCAGGACAAACACAATCAGCATAGGGATGCGATTGGACTTAGACATGCTAGCTTTACATTTTGATTTAGTATTTGGATGTACGAACTTTAACATTCATGTTTGATGTTTCATTCTGATTTAATGGTTAAATGCATTATGAATTCCATGTTTGTGTTCATGTTTTAATATGTTTATAATCCATGAATATTGTATTCTAAAATTGTCCGTAGTCGGTTGGAAATGTGGGAACAATTCCAAATTAAGACTATTCTGAACTTTAAATTCAAAAGGGTTGGATTTAAACTTCACAGGCCTCATCTAGTATGACGCTAGACGTAACTCGCATCAGATCTTTTCAGTGGATCCAATTACTGAAATGTTTCTGATTATAAAAGGTATACTCACCTTTTATCCTTCGACCTGAGATGCATATTAGAACTTCGCTCTACCAAGGACTATTCTTTGACCAAGTTACTCGTTGTCGCGTAACTGCCAGTCACAGGGCTTGGATTGGGAATAGACCTGAAGTTCAGTGGGAGTTGTATGTAGGCAATATGGGATTCTGTACTCTCACACTCCGGTGTGACAGCTAGACATCAAGGCGCCCTCGTTGATTCAAACTGGATAAGTATAAGGCCTTACCCAAACTGACTGTGTGTTTGATTGGACCACTTTGAATCTGGCACGAGAACAAGAATGGTTAAACTTATGTGAGACCGTGTAAGGGATCCACTTCTCACGTTTAACTGATGTCTTATACGGAAAGGATAAGTGACTTATAAATACCTAATAGTCTGAGAACTAAATGTCAGTAATTGTTACTGGCACCGCCTTGGCATGTGACTATTGAAGTGTCATGTCTTTATATGAGTTTAATATTGAAGTTTTTTTTGTAAAAAAAAAAAAAAAGAGAGAGAGAAAAGATGTAATGAAAATAAAACAAATAAAAATACAAGTTTTCAAATAAAACAAAAAACTTGTAAAATTCAAAACATATCTATTACCTCTGCCTCCCTACCCTGCTAATCGGTCAAATTCCCTCTTTTCCCTCCTTTTCACCCATTCACTCCCCCATTATCTACGTTTTCAAGGCCAGGGGTCAGTGCCCTTACCTAAAATTCTAGCTCAATCTTTGAATCCGTTTCTGCGATTACTCTGGTAAGCGATTATGTTATTAGTGAATTGAATATTAAGCTTTTAAACTGATAAATTTAAATAGCTAAAGATATAATTATTCTTATTATTATGCATTATAATATTTATGCATATGAAATATAAATATATATTATTAGTGAATTAAATAAGAAAATATAATGTAGTATTAATATAACTCTTTTTTTAGAATTAGAATCCATATCAAATTTAAAAAGCTTGTAGATCAAATTAACTTATATTTTAAAAGCTCAATTACATGTTATAAATTTATTACTTTTGTTTTTTTACTATTTTTTTAATTTAAATAACTTTATAGTGTTTAAAGAAATATTAAACTTTTAAATTACTAAATATAAAATAGCTAAACAAACCTTATGACATATGCGAGTAATTATTGTTAATATTATGGATTATAATATTTATTATATATGAAATAAATATATTAGTGAAATGAATGAGAAAATGCCATGTGGCTTTATTAGGACTTTTGAATGAGAAAATGACATGTGGCATCAATATGACTCTTTTATTAGAATTACATATATATATATATATATATGTATGGGGAATGTTCAAATGAAAACCACTAGTTATTGTGAAAACTCGAAAACTAATTAAAAAAGCAAAAAAAACATACCAATTTTTTTTTTTTTGCATATCATTTTTCGCCACTTTTTATATATATAAAAAATTTCAAAAAAAAAATTTTTTTTTGGTAGTGCACATGTGTAATACTACACATGTGTACTACAAAATAAAATATATTTTTTTGAAATTTTTTTTATATAAAAAAACCTGCGATTTTTTATAAAAAAATTGAAAAAAAAGTTTGGTGTGTTTTTTAGGCTTTTTTTAGTTAGTTTTCGAGTTTTCACAATAAAAGTGGTTTTCATTTGAACCTTCCCCTATATATATATAATATACACTCGTGCTGACCCGGTCTGCAGCGCGCGCTGACCTGGTCAATTAGTTTCGTGAACGTTTAGTCTTTTACTTCCATTTATATACGTTTGTTTAAGTTTGTTGGCAGTCTAACAAGTTAGGGATGGGGAAATATGCAATTAAAATTAGGGATTGGGTAAATATGCATTTAACAAGTTAGAGAGGGAGAAATATGCAATTAAAATTAGGGGTTGGGTAAATATGCATTTAACAAATTAAAGAGGGGGGATATTAGGGCTGTTCATGAGCCGAGCCGAGCCAGGCCAAGCTCGGGCTCGGCTCGATTATAAACCGAGCTGGCTCGGCTCGGCTCGTTTTTGAAACCGAGCTAAAAATCTAAGCTCGGGCTCGGCTTGGTTTTAATCCGAGCTGGCTCGGCTCGGCTTGATTTGACTTGATTTTATAAAGAAAAATTAATATATACATCTCAAAATTCAGTAGCCTAAAATATTATTCAATATTTTAAAAGTATATATTCAAAATAAGTTCAACCTAATACATTACAAACCAAAATCAAGTTCAACAACGCAAAATAAGTTTTAATTTCAATGAAATATAATATTAGTTCATTAGTATTATAATCAACCTTCAAATATGTCATAAATATCAAATTACAAACCTTTATACATGTAAATAGTAATCAGTTTTTTTGTCATATATTATAAAATTAAAATTTATTATAAGTAAAATAATCCGAGTTAAACCGAGCCGAGCTACAAAGCGAGCCAAACCGAGCCAACTCGGCTCATTACTAGCCGAGCCGAGCTAGGCTCACTTTCTAACCGAGCCGAGCCGACTCGGCTCACTTTTAAACCAAACCATATCATGCGAGCTTTTTCCGAGCTAAATCCGAGCAAGCTTCAAGCGAGCTCCGAGCCACGAGCTTTTTGAACAACCCTAGGGGATATATGCAATTGGTAAATAAATGGGGGAAAGTTTGGCTGTTAAAAAAAAGGAAAAAGAAGAAATGCCTACTATTTCAATAGTTGTTGCCAATGACCTTGTGGTCTAGTGGTGGAAAGAATTTGAGTTCTCTATAGAGACTCCTGTTCGATCCCCACTCGCTGCAAGTGAGGTGGGGGTGGGTTTACATGCTAGCGTGGTTCCCATCCTCAGGTCGCGCGTTCGATTCCTGGCAGCCCCGGGTTAACCCTGGCCAGGCCTCGGTAGGTATGTCCGTCGTAGGAGTGTGGCGCCGTCTCGAACTCGGGCCACGTCGCAATACCCGTGGTGAGAAACCCGGTGAGCAGCCGTTCAAAAAAAATTTCAATGGCTGTTCGTAGGCAATGGCTGTTCGGGGGTGTTTGGGTTAGCTTATTTTAGTGACTTATTAACTTATTGACTTTTTAAAAAGTTAAACAGTGTTTGGATGAATATATTATGTGAGGGGAATAAGTCAATAAGTCACTCCATTCTAACTTATTAACTTTTTCAAAAAATCAATAAGTTATAATAAGTTATGGCTGATTCTAAACGCACCCCTCCCCCTCCTGTTTATACCCCCCCTTGTGAGAGGAAAACTGCCGGTCCCACGCAGGCCCCACTTGTAAGTATGTGAGAGGAGTGGGGTGTAATAAGTAATTAGGGGGGTGTAGAAAGTAGCACCCGCAGTTATAAGTTGCTCTGCCCGATGCGATAATCAAAAAATAAGCTAACCCAAACACCCCCTTCGTAGGCAATAGACTAGCTGCTGGAAAATTTCTTTCTCCATCTCCATGGATTTGAATCTTGACTACAATTCCTCTGCCCGATGCGATAATTAAACACGCCACTTACCACCTTCCTATCTATCAATCATATCATCTCTATCTTCCTATAACTCGTATAAGGAATTGTTTTTGTTTTTTTTTTTTTTTATGTAAATGAGAACACGGAAGAGGCTATACGGAGCTGAAGAAAAATCAGCTTGTTCATCAAATGTTAAATAATTTATCTTTTGTTTAGGTAATTCTCTGTTAAATAATTTATTTATGTTATTAGTATAATACGTTTAAATATGTTTTTTCCTGTTCATTTTCTAAATTACCAATCTATTTTTTCCAAATATAATATTTTTCATGTTAACAAATGATGGATATGCTGATTTTTTTTTTTGAAACTTTCAAGGGATCTGTTAACGGGGGAAGAGTTTTCGTGTTTGAAACTTTATTTTTCAGTTTATTATATAAATAAAATTTTTTAGCTTATGTCATTGTTATTCTGTAGTGGTTTGTTGCACAAAACTGAAGTTAAACTTAAAATAAACTAATCTTAACTGTTTATTTTGATATTTTATTTCCCTTAATGTGCAGAAAAGCTCCATGCACTTGAAGGAGATTGAGGTTTATTGGGACTTGATATCTTGCTTTTTAAAGTATGTTGGTCTTACTTTTGCTAATCGATTCGATATGCAATGGTAATGTGCTATAATCGTTATGTATATAGCAAAAATGCATGGTCAATAGGTGATTAATAATTGGTTTAATGCTGAATGGTCGTTGATTTCGTTGTTCTTTTTGTTACAGTCATTTTATTTCTGTTGAAGAGATTAGAGAAAGCTCATGCTAGCAAGTGGATTAGACTACTTTCATATAAGTTAGTTACTCTTTACTCTCTTTACTCGCTGGGTCAAAATTAGGTCAATTTTTTTTTTTGAGAAATCATGAAATTGAGTCAAAATTAATGCAAGCTGTTGTCACATTTCTACTGATTATGACTTCATTGTTGCCACCTGCGTCTCCATAGTCTATACCCTTTTCCCCCCTCTGGATATCCCAGCAGTACACATCTTTGGGCTCTGTAAAAAAACATATAGCCACAGGACCATTTTTGTAATTTACCCTACTATATATTAACTCCGATCCTTTAAATAATATAACATATCTTATTTTGAGCAATAGCATTTCTAATAAACATTTATTTTTCCCTTTTTACAGAGGACACGTATAAAAAGGCCAAGATTTCATATGGCCCAACTAGGTGTAAAAATAAAGAGGAGCATACGCAATGAGGTGCAGCAGCAGTTTTTGGGTGATTATACCCCGAACCCAATGTTTGTAAGTTCTCATATATTTGATTTTAGTCTATAGAGGCATAGATTTCAATATACATATCCGATGTCAATAGGAGTACAAGAATTTTGAATAATAAATCATTGTTTAAGAAATCATTTGAAAGAAAATATTTTATTGTAGGCAACTTGTCATGCTAATCGTGATGCCTTCATAAAACTTTTAGTAAGCGCTTGCGATGGGACCGACAATACCATGGGATCTCCTAACATGCCTGAAATTTTCTGGGAGAGGTTTACTTTTAGATTGGTACATGATCTCAAGCTTGACATAGTGATAACAGAAGAAACTGTTGCCGAATGCGAAAGATTTGGAAGGTCCCTTAAAGACTTGCACCTGGCAATGGAGGTTCTTCATATTTAAAGCTGTTTTTGAAGTTTTTCTTTCAATTTTAACATTGTTTTATGCTTTCTGTTATTGTCTATCGCTTTTATAGTAATTATTCCCTAAAATTTGATTTCATGAATCCTAAATATGAGTAAGATTGTTGCTTTTAGGGCTTAATATGCCATAAAGTTTGACTGGCAACTAGTGGTTTTGGAATTTCAGTTTAGTTTTCAATTTGACTTAGAAAAGTTTTGATTATATAACTGTTGGTTGCTTTCTGAACAGATTGTGTTGTCCAAAAGATTAATTCAGTAGCTATTTTGCAGGATATTCATTGAGCTCATATACATTTTGTGGTTTGCAGAAAACTTCTAGGGCAATTGAAAAGCATCATGTAGAACAATCAATTCAACCACAACAACTAAAGCAATCACTTTTCAAAGTCTTTGGAACACGTAAGCCGCGTTTCCGGAGAAAAAATTCTACTGGAAGTTCCAGTAACTCTTCTAGGTCCGGTAAGTCTGCTAGTAGGCTTAGTGACGCAAGAGGGCCTAGTGGTGCAAGTCAAAGTTTGAGGCAGGATGTAAATGATGACTGGAATGAGTGGGAACCACGTCTGTCCGATGCTCTTGCTGCTCTTCATTCCGTGAATCTAGTGACTGTGGCTGAGGTGGATCTAGTAAGTGCTCAGTTTAGAAGATCTACTACCCGCGTAGGGCTTCGGCTCTTTTTGGGGAAGCATCTGCCAGCAGATCAGGTCCAATATATCCGGGATATGCTTGCAAATCCACCTGTTGTTTAAGATTCACACTCTGCATCACCAAACACTATTTAATGTTCCTTTTTTCTTTTTCTTTTTTCGAAATGACTATCTGATGATGTTGTTTTAGGTCTACTAAACTTACTATCTCTTCTTGCAATATTTTTTTAAGCTATAAAATAATCAATTAAAACAAAGAAAATATACATGAAAATATATTTGTAATAGAAAATAATCTTAAAAGAATTTGAATAAGGGTAGATTGTAAGTTCATCAATGAAATTAAAAGATGAACCTGTGGTACTTCTGATTTGGATGTCACACACATCAGATGTAATTGCATTGCTTTTATGGGCAAATGGTTTAAATATTTACAAAACAGGTACCTCTATTGAAATTATTTACAGATTTGGTCCCTAGTATTGATGATTTTTCCACGCTTTGCAAGGTAATCAAAATTCACTCGGTAAAGTTGGAACTTTGGTTTTCATGTTTCATCAGTTCCATCTTTAAAGAGTGCATTTTGATTACCAGGGCCGGTCCATTGGGTTTTGTTGCCCTGGGCAAGATGAATAAAATAATGCCCCATACAAAACACATCTATTAAAAAAAATTATAGAACACAAGTGCAATATTTTTTTATTTGAAGAATACATATATGCAAACAAAACTTGCAATAACTCACCCAAAAAGGTGCATTCGTGCAAACACGGTATCTCATTATTGAAAATGGATGTTTAGAAATCAAACCTAGATTTTTGGCGGTGTTTTTTGGGATGTTTTTAGTACCGTAATGGATTCAAGGTTACGACTTAACAAACACCGCCAAAAATGGACTTAACAATCGGGTTACTGCAAACATGGTATCTCATTATTGAAAATGGATGTTTAGAATAAAGTTGCTGATAACCTGATTCTTCAAGGCTCAAAATGAAGAGGTGTAAATTACCTTTTTCTAGTTTTGTAAATTATTAATGTATAAAATATGATTAAAAAAGCACTATTAAATTAACAATTCAATGAATTTGGGTAGAACTTTTTAGAATGTTAGGTTTAGTTTAGTGTAGTTTGGGTGACTTTTAAACCATCTGAATTAGTCAATTTGGATAATCAATTTATTGCATTTGCCTTTCATAAACAAGATGATATTGTAAGGAAAGAAAGGATAATGTTACTTTATTATTAACTTCCCTTATGACATAAATGAAATAGAACATAAAATTATACAATAGCTTACTTGTTATGACTAGATAAAGACCTCATTCTTTTAGCATCTTTTTTCATGAGTTTGCAAGTGGAAGTTCATGTATTCGGGATCATATAAAGTAGCGTGGAAATTTTAATCCATGTTTTTACCGATAGCATGAAAACTTACGTTGTCTTCAAAGGAAGAAATCCTGGCATTTATCGAACATGGGATGAGTGCAAAAGAAATGTGTATGGATTTTCTAAGTCTGTTTATTGTGGATTTGATACGGAAGATGAGGCGTTGGCTGCTTTCTACAATTTCTGCATAGAGGAAAACATATGTGAAACAGTTAGAACTAATCCTCTTCATCCATTTACTTTGTTTCCACATATGGGTTATATTGTTGATATTAACATCTAACCCACCTTTCTTGTTTTTTTGTAGAATTCTGAAATCTCTTGTCTTTGCTGTAACAAGTCTATGCACCTCCAACTATGTAACAGGTCGGGTTCGGGTTATTCGGCTTTGGGTTAGTTCGGGTTGGGTTGTTCGATTTTCGGATTTTATATGTAAAATGAAAAAAATATATGTTTTTTAACAAAATATCATCGTAGGGGTGTTCATCGAATCGAATATCGAATTTTCGAATTATTCGAATTGAATTATTCGAATAATTTTTATTTTCCCTTGAATTCGTATTCGATTAAAATCTATAAAATTCGATTCGAATTCGTATTCGAATAAAAAACCCAATTCGTATTCGATTAAAAATTCGAATTCGAATAAATTCGATTTGATTTAGATTCTTTAAAAACATGTAAAAAACTATCAAAATGAAACATAAATTTTAAAGCAACAATAAAGCACGATATCATATTAAAACAGTTCCAAATAAAGTATCATAAGTTTAAAATTCAAAACGAGAAGTCGGGAATAGCCACTCCACATTACAAGTTAATATTTTTAGGGTTAGAAATCTATTGATACATTGTTACTTAGGTTTTAGTTATGGGCCATGTAGTTGGTTTGGTAATGGGTAATTTTAATACTTGGAATAAATTTTGAAAATAATTTGTAGTATAGCCTAATAAAAGTTATATATGTCCTGTATTGGGTGGGGTTCGGCTACAAAGTCCATTATTCCTACAAAGTGTACAAAGTCATAAAACACCACAATTTCAGCCATAAAACACACTCAAAACCCGCAAATACAAAGTGAAGATCACTAAAACACAGTATTCAAACCCTAACAGTCCATAAAAACTTCAAACACACAATCGTAGAACTATGAATATAAAACACAACATGATAATCATCATAAAACACACTAATGTTAGTCATTCGGTAATCAAAGCCTTATCATTCAAAATACAACACAAAACCCACAAATATGGCGTTTTGGTAATCTTCACTTTGTTATTTGTGGGTTTCGAGTGTGTTTTATGGTTGATATGATGGTGTTTTATGACTTTTTACACTTTGTAGGAAAAATAGACTTTGTAGCCAACTCCCACCCTGTATTATATATATAAATAATAAATAAAAATGTATAATTTTTATTCGAATTTCGAATCGAATCGAATTTGAAATTGTAAATTCGTATTTGATTCGTATTCGATTTACTTGACTCGAATTGAATCGAATTCGAATTCTTATAATCGAATCGAATTTAAACGAATTTTGAATTTTTCGAATTCGAAACGAATTCTGAACACCCCTATATCATCGTAATGTATAGTCCTACTAAGAAAAATGATCAAAATTTAAACATCATTTGATAACATGATATGGTAATCTTCAAAAGTTATAAAACTTAGTGTTCCAATTACCAAGCACTCCAAATAAAAACATAAAAATAGACAATAAATCTTTGGGGTTTTTTCGGGTTTTGGTTTTCTGGTCGGGCTATTCGGGTTTTTGCTAGTAAAAAATGACCCAATAACTGACCCAATTAAGGTTCGGGTTAGTAAATTTCTGTTAAATCTAGGTTCTTACATCAAAAATATCACTCAGTGGGGTGCGTTTGTAAATTTCTGGCTTAATTAGAACAGAATCCCATATCTACACCAAAAAACATATTATCATTCATAATTAGTTTAGGTGGCAAGATAAAACTAGACAAATATAATATATAAAGATACCATCTCAATGTCTTTCCTCAAAGTAGACTCTAGCTGTGACCCTGTAAACTCTCGACCAAATCACCTTCATTTCCTTCATTTGCTTCATTGTAATGGTAGATCAAAATCACTTCAAACATGAACTCAAAATCTCTAACACTCTCTTTTAGTTTTGTGGTTATCGTGATTCTTGGTATCGTTGGTATCTTGATTCTTGGTTTTATGCTCTTGAAAAATCACAAGAAAAAATCTCAAGTGAAAGAATCCGTTGTGAAAGAGTCTCAAGTGAATAAATGTCAAGTTGAAATCGCCGTCGAAGATGAAGTCGCTGATTATGAAGCCGATGATGAAGCTGATTATGGCGCCAAGAGTTTTCATAAAACCTTTATCAACCTTGACCGCTAGGGCTTTGACTTTTTTGAAGGGTAACTTTTGAGGTGGTGCTATGCTAGATGAATGCATGTAATTTTTGTGATGGTGATGCAGGTGGTGGTAGATGAATGCATGTAATTTTAGTGATGATGGTTAGGGTTTTTGAATGCATTCAATCATTTACTTTGCCCTTTTGCATTCGCACGACCACAAATCCAGTTCATCATTATGATTTGACTTTAAAAACCTTGACTGAACTGAACGAAACAATTTTAGATGTGCAAGAACTTATCATGACACGGCTTTGGCGTGATTCACCTCAGATTTCAAAAGATTGTATTCCAACATTGGTCTATCGAAAATAACTTGAAATTTAAAATCTTTTTGGTTTTTATAGAATTTATATTAAAACACATCTAAAATCTTTTTGTCTTTTTGGATTTTGTGAATGTTGAAATCAAATGTATATACAGGCTGAAAATAAATTGAATATTTACATTGACAAATATTTTTGCGAGCATCACACGCAAGAGGATCATGTCAGCTTGGAGTATCATCTGATCATACCTTTTGATCATTTTTTACTTTGCATTTATTGATATTTCGCGATGGTCCCAGATATTGTTCTCCACTTAAATCCATGAAATCGGTACTAACTGCTTTTCAGATACGTTAACGTACCATTAATTACATGTTCGTATGTGGTTCCCACAACACGACATACTCCTGTATCAAGAATTTCCCGAAGATTATCGTTTTACAGGTATTGTTGTCCACTTAAATCCATGAAATCGGTACTAATTGCTTTTCAGATACGTTAAGGTACCATTAATTACATGTTCATATGTGGTTCCCACAACATGACATACTCCCGTATCAAGAATTTCCCGAAGATTATCATCTTACAGGTGAATATCTCAAATTATCATCTGTTGAAAGGGGTTTTGCGAAACTTCTAGAGCTCAGGTTAGAATTCCCATTCAGACAAAGAGATAGAAGATCGACTTTGGGGAGTGTACCTTTAGGTATCTTTTCTTGTTTTCTCGGAGAATCACATCTTTATGATTGTTAACTCGGTTTGGGTGTACACAACATTGGTGTATTGAGTAAAGTATTATGGGTGTTCTAGGTTTGTACCACCGTACAGTTAGAAGAACAGGCATAATACCCCAGATGATAACTGACATAAAGACCTAGTATCTCAGTACCTTGGCAATTCTATCAAACGAAATTACGGTACTAAGACCATAAACAGCAACTCGATGCAGCAACATATTCGGCTTCAGCGGTTGAAGTCGATACGGTAGATTGTTTCTTACATTGCCACGTCACCAGCCTCTCTCCAAAGAATTGACAACCTGCTGTCCATAACCTGAGTCGTTGTAGGCCGTGAACTCAAAATTATCATCACAGGGGTACCACAAGCCGGTGCTGGGACATCCCTTGAGATACCGTAGAATTCTTTTCACCGCTGTTAAATGAGAGACTTTCGGCTTTGATTGGTAGCGAGTGTAGAGACAAGTCGGATAGATTATATCAGGTCTTGATGCAGTTAAGTACATGAGAGAGCCTATCGTCGACCGATAAAGAGTCTGGTCAACGGTTACACCCTTCTCGTCGATGTTAATCCCGTGATTGACAGGCAAGGGAGTTGCAGCTGGCGAATGATCCTCCATTTTGAACTTTTTCAGAATTTCATTCACGTATTTCGTTTGGTGAATAAATATGCCTGATGGAGATTGCTGCACTTGTAGCCCCAAGAAATAATTCATCTCCCCCATAGAACTCATCTCAAATTTGTCTTGCATCACTTTTTCGAATTCCTTGCAGAGACCATCATTTATAGATCCGAAAATAATATCATCCACGTACACTTGAACTAGAAGCATGCCGTTCTCTTTCACGAACAATGTGCAGTCTAAAGATCCTCTCTTGAACCCGTGTTCAAGAATATATGTTGAAAGCATCCCATACCAAGCACGTGGGGCCTAGTGTAAACTGTAGAGAGCTTTATCCAGTAGATAAGCTTGATATGGATGATGAGGATTGTCACGCCCCCCGACCACACCCTAGACGGGAGCCGTGAAGCAGTCAAGTGGTACCGGTGGTTATTTTGAAAAGTATTGCAGCGGAGAATTTCATTAAGACCGTGAGTTAGGAAAAATATCAGAGTTTTGAAACACCGGATTTTATCTGTTAAACAGATGGGAATAAACCCATGTTTTACAAAGGTAGCTTTAGTATGGGATAAACCCAAATACAACGTTTAATTTAATTTATTTGATAAAATAAGCCACTTCTTTAAGCCTTTCGGTGTCGTGTTCCAACTCTTATTCCAATCTACTGTGATCACCTAAAACGCGTTTTAAAAAGATTTTGGTCAGCAGGAAATACTGGTGAGTTCATTCGTTTTGTACAAAAACACATTTGTTATAATTCACAGCATTAAGAGTTTTTACATTTGCCTTTTCAAGATTGGCAAAGACTTAATCACTGTCATTACAACAGCATTAAGAGTTTTTACATTTGCCCTTATCTATTAATTAGCTGGTTCAGTTGTCACTCGACCGTATCTATGACCGTGGACATATCACGAATTAGGCTCGCCCACCTAAGTGATAAATCATAAGTAGTAATATGCACAAAACCCCCACATACTGCCAGTAATTAAAGATTAGCAAAGACTTAATCACTGCAAAGTATAACTGGAAAACATTTAGGGTTTTGGAAAACAATTTGATAAAAAGAGAAGGGTAAATTACACTTTTCGTCCTTTATGTTTGTAGCGGGTTGCAATGGATGACCTTTAACTTTAATAATTACAGTCATAGTCCTTCATTTGGAAAACTTATTACACTCTACGTCCTTTGTCCTTAAGTAGGTTATAATTTTCAGTTAAATGTCATTTTAAAATTATCTTTGATAAAAAAATACATATATATATATAAACCTCATTCTCTCCCACTAAAAACCCACATCCTATTTCTTTTTTTTTTCTCCACCACCCACCACCACCTGCCACCACACCACTATCTACCCTCACTCTCTCCTCTCTCCAACCAACTCCTACCACCATCACCACCAAATCCATCATCACCAACAAATCTGCCACCTTCGAATCCAACCACTTATAAAAACAATTAAAATCCTCATAAAAAAACCCCAACTTATCCTCATTCCCACCACTATTAGTTCCAAGATAAAATGTTCCATTAACAATCTGTTGAACCTGAAACGGATTTTTTAAGTTTTTAAATGTTGAACCTGAGATGATACAATCTGATAAAAGTTTCCCCAATCTCCAAAATACTCGTTCATGTTATTTCACACATACCTTCCTTTACAGTCCTGTAAAATTTTCCAGATCCGTTCCTGTTCTCCAGCATACTCGTCCCTGTTCTTCCACACATACAATCTGTTAAAATATTCTCCAATCGCCTTCACACATACAACCTTCAAGTACTTACCGAAAATCAGTTTGATACGTTGCCGGAAAAGCTTCCGACGTACAGATCTCCGTTATCGAGGTGTTTTTCGATGGTTACTACACTGGATGTTGTACCTAGGGTTTCGGAAGAGAAAACCGAGGCGAAGACAGAGGTCGTCGGAGCAACACGACGGCCGACGGCCTGAGATCTGCTCTGGTGTACCGCCGGTAAAGGTCCTCTATTTCTGCTATTTGTGTTTTATGAAGTTGTAGCCTGTGTAAAAGGGGTTTTATTTTTTAGTTATTGAGTTTATTATTGAGATTTGGGGAACAATGGTCGTCGAAGCACAGAGAATTTTGGTGAATGAGATTGGATGGCTGGTGATGATGATGATGTTATTGATGCCATGGGTTTTTTTTATTTATTTTTTTTAAAAGGACATAAATGCCCTAACATGAGGGGCATATGAAATGACTTAACGTGTAAAACAAACCTGGTTAGACCCAAATGACGTAGAGTGTAATAAGTTTTCCAAATAAAGGACTGTGACTGTAATTATTAAAGTTAAAGGTCATCCATTGCAACCTGCTACAAACATAAAGGACGAAAAGCGTAATTTATCCAAAAGAGAATGACTTACCTTGTTAGCATACAGTCTTGATCAACAAGCCTTCTGATTCTATGTCTTTTGATAACTAAGCATCTACTTTTCTTTAGAGTTCTGAATCTTCTGATGATTAAATATTTTGTTTGGTAGTAAGTGTATAGTTTGGAGTTTTATGACAGTTAAACATATAGTTTAACAGAGTGGAATACGTATTAGTGTTATACCAAATCAAACCTAACGAGGGTCACGAGATCAGAACCTTAACGAAATTCACAAAGTATAGTCTTGTTTAGACAGCACTTTGGCATTCGTTTCAGAACCTTAACGAAATTCACAAAGTATAGTCTTGTTTAGACAGCACTTTGGCATTCGTTAGTTGGTTCCCAAATCGATCGGAAAGAATATCGTATTGGTGATTATTGGTTAGAACACCAACGTATAGAGAGAAAAATAGAAGAAATGAGCAAAGAAAAATGAATCCTAAGCTTCCTATTTATAGGTAAAGGGGATAAGTCTTACCCCTATATAGAATTTCCCTAGATGTTATCTTCCTCAGTTGAACCTTCCCTAGATAAAACCTTCCCTAGATAAAACTTTCCTTATATAATACTTTCCTTAGATAATACCTACCCCATATATATCTATTTTCATGTATATCTATTTAGGTGTTAAATAAATTTTACTTAGCTGATTAATAAATATTACTAGCTTAATTAATCTTACTTAACTGATTAATTAATCTTACTTAGATTAATTAATCTTACTTAAGTGATTAATTAATCTTACTTAACTTAATTAATCTTATTTAACTGATTAATTAATCTTACTTAGCTGATTAAGTTTAACTTATCTATTAAGGTTTCTTAACTGCTAAGTTATCTTAACTACTAAGTTTCCTTAACTATTAAGTTTACCTAACTATTAAGTTTCCTTAATTATTAAGTTTACTTAATTGCTAAGTATTCTAGCTTAGCAGCTCCCTGGTTACGAGTTCAAATTTCTAGATAAAACGGAACTCGTATTAGTGTATTAACTCAATTCAACTTTAACGATAATCACGAGATCAAAACCCACAACGAATGACAAAGTACAGCCGGGTACCGACAGCACTTAAACATCCATTGGATTGGTTTCAATCGATCGGATAAAGCATCGTACCAGTGATTAGAGTTATTACCCTAATAACGAGCAGAGTTTCGGGGTTTAGGGTATAATATCGAGCTACTATTTTACTATAATAGAAGCTAAGAGAAAGAAAAGAATTAAGCAGTTTGAAATGCCCAAACTTCGTCCAATTTATAGCTGAAATTTAGGTCTCTCGCGGCCCGCGTAAACTTGAAGGGGGATCCTTCGTGGCCCGCGAGGCCATAAAGGCGGTTTGAGGGTTGTTGAGTTGTCGACACGTGGCGGCACCAGGTGCGTGCCTGATGTTGAGCTGTCGGGCCCCGCGTAAGCCAAAGACAGTGTCTTCGCAGCCCGCGAGCGCCACAAAAATTTTGTTTTTCTTGATTTCTCCAAGCACGAAGGTATTTCGGGTCTGTTTCTTGCATTCGGGGTGTATTTAGGAGTGTTTTAGGGCATTTTCGTGCAGTTCCTTACATCCTCCCCACCTATTTAAAATCTCGTCCTCGAGATTTACTGGAATTTGGAGGAATATTCTTACTTCGTTGCTAATCTTAGTTTCCAAGTATACTCTGGTCTTTGCTTTGAATTCCACTCTACTTGATCAGAACCATTTTCCATGGTTTGAGATTCTTATCCTTGACTTGTAAGATCTTTCAATGGACTTGAAGTTTTCATTTACCTCTATATCTTGTAGATGTACAAGTAAAAAATTTATCAGCTAGGCGTTCCTTAAGTTGCATATATGAAATACAATCATGTATTTATGTCATTTCTTCTGGAAATTCTAGCTGATAAGCTATTGATCCAATTTATTTAATGATTCCGAATGGTTAGACTTAAATTTTCTTTCTTACCGAATATGACTATTTCTTTCTACAGAGAGAATTTTAGTAGTATTCTTTTTCTGATTTGAATTTCTAATGGGTTGCCAATCTCATGGCCTGATAGTTGCTTTTCTCATATTTCTGCTCAACATACTGGATGGTACCTTCATCCATAAAGTGCTTCAAACGGGTAACACTAATACTTGCAGGCCAATTATTGAAAAATCTTATGAGTGATAATCGATAGTCCTACTTTTACCAATGTTTATCGCATATGTACTTGCTCAAAATAAGTCGGGTTAAAGTTTTCTGAGAAATGAGGAGTGAAATGACTGTCTCGATCTAATAGATAACGGAATTCTATGTAATGAGACTATTTCGTCTTTACACAACTTAACTAAGTGTCTTATACTAAAGGGTCTCCTTCATTGGTGAGGATTGAGCAGACTTGGTTAATTAATTCACAATTTCCCAGATTGTGTCGTTACATTTTATTATGTTGGGAAATTTGGTAACAAAATCTATTGTTATCAATCTCATATCCATACTTGCCTTTCTAATTGCTGAAGTAAACCTAAAGGGCTCTATTGTTTAGTTTTGAATTGCTAAATACTTGTAACTTGCTACATCATTCTTCATTCCTATCTTAGTCTTATGAGCTTCTTCGAGAATCCTTTCTTGTAGGTTTCCTTGAATATGTACCCAAATTATTTTCTTATGTAATTTCTAAATTCCATTAGTTCCTTTTTCTAATTCCTTCATTATTCCTTTATAATCTTTCAGCATCATCCTTGATTGTTGTTTGCTGGGTACTCTTTAATTATTTTATTAAATCTATCCGCAATTTAATCTAAGAGCGCTTACTCGTTTCGGCTTCTTATGAAACTTATGACTTAAAGCATTAATTACTACATTAGTCTTAACTTTGTGGTATAACAATTGGTGTTGTTCCTAGTCTCAGATGAATTTTGAGTTTCTCCTCACGACGGTGTGATGGCCCAAGTAGATCCTCTGGGAAGACGTCGGTCGGAATTTCTTTCATTTCCATGCCTTTAGTGTTAATGAATTCCGAAACCACATACGCTTTGTCTTACTTCCGTGCATAACTCGCAACTTTCATCACTGAGACGAACTTTGGCGGCTGGTTTGCCTTGTCTCCTTGTGGTCGCTTCTCCGGTTGGCTTGCAAATCTAAACCTAAGTCAGCAATCACCTCAGGAATCATTGTTGCCATTTTATTCCTTTTTATGAAGCAGACATGATTTCCTTTCTGTCAGTTCTTTCCATTTCATGGCATACATCGTGACCATGTGTTTTGAAGATCGGGTCTCACTATTTTAATGTCTAAATTTTGAAGCATACACTACTTCATTCTTTTTAACGTATATACTAATGGTTTGGACAACTTTAGACCTTTGCAACCCATGTATTTCGTAACAGCTTCTTTATTACTGGTAATCTTAGTAGGACTAGAGGTGAAGAAAGTCATGGTAAGTGCACCTAGTCGTGGTTACTCTTATCTTCGCAAGAGTTCTTAAAGAAAGTAGAATTACTCTCATTAGCATAGGTTTGAGACGTTTTGTTCCTAGCACAACTTTTAGTTACATGTTTCCTAACATGTTAATAATCTAAGGTAGCGCAAAGGGAATTCTTATTCTTTCGATGGCGTTCCAACTTAAAGGGTTCCCGCCGTTCATCTTGTCGCATGAGTTACTAGATAGATGATCAAACAAAATAATGTTTGATATCGGAATTATATATGTATACGGGAGATTCCTGATAAAGAAATCTATAATTATCATTGACACTTATGCTTGTGCTTTATTCTAAATTATCAATCCTTATGGTTTTTGGATGTTGACGTGATGTCGTGGTCACAATCAAATTTAATCCCAATACAACTAAATAGATAGCGGTAAGTGGGTATCGAACACAGGGAGTTTGTGGAAAATGTGTTATTTAAGAATTTATCTAGCTTGACTAAAACTACACTAATTGCAATAAAAGTAAATTTCAAGAGTTTGTTTGATTGAATTGGTTTTTAAAACTAAGATTACTAATTAATTTGCGAAATGAGAATTGAGTTTGTAAACAATTTAGAGACGAATGACCATCCTAAGTTTCCGGTTTGCTTCAACAATTGTGCTATCATCCACTAGAAAGAACTACATAGACATAGTTCATGTGTAATTACTTATTGTGATAAAAGGGAACGAAGTACTCAGATTCCTAGAACGTGAGGTTGTTACCCGATGACCAATCAACCCTTACCCAATCCTAATTCTACCCATGATATCTCGATTGCCAACGGCACCAAGAACGTATGGTTTCAAACTAGAATATCATAAGAATCAACAATTTACAATTAAGCAATCACACACCATGATAAACAAAACATAGATAGAGTTTACCATTCTAGAAATATGGAATCAAAAAACAATTGTTTCATACAAACCTTCAACCTAGGATGACCATAAAGAACCTAGCCACTCATGGCTTCAAACAACATCATAACAAGAGTTTTAATGTTCATGTAGATCAAAGCACACAAAACTAATGATTAGGATAATGTCTCCTTGCCAAAAATCTCCAAAAGTTGCTCTAATCTCGAGTTCCAAGCAGTCTTAACCGAATGGCAATCATGAGTCTCCATAAAATATCTTGAAAACAACATTAAATGAGGAGTTACAAGAAAACATCAGTCGGAGCCGTAACCTACGGCTCCCAGCCGTAGGTTACGGCTGGCAATGGGTCAACAAGTCAATATGGGGCCGTAACCTACGGCCACCTGCCGTATGTTACGGCTGACAGTGAACTTTACGGCGAGGATCTCCTGTTTTACGGATGTGCATCCATCAAAGACATGGGAGCCGTAACCTACGGCCCTTAGCCGTAGGTTACGGCGGTCAGTGATATCTTTTTCTTTGTTTCTTCATACATATCCAATTCCTTCACTTTAAGTTTCCATCAACTCCTGACATTCATCCAACCTTCTAAAACTTATATCTTGAGTATTATAACACCTGCACATCACATCATCTAGTGGTTATCATGTTCAAGCAATTAACCGAATAAAGTGTAGAATGTGCATTATATTAAACCTTTTAAGGGTTGTCCAAAGGACCACCCGTCACATCCCCACACTTACCCGTTGCTTGTCCCAAGCAACCCATTCAAAACGATTCGAAACCCAAGCGATCAATTATACAAACCAAGCTAAAATGTGCCGACCTTTTACTAACCTTCAATCGTTCCACAAGACACACCCCTCACAATAATCTCTCGGTAACA
>JARYGA010032323.1:0-42975 GCA_030545235.1 Helianthus tuberosus | reverse complement strand
AATTGCACCGTTTAGTGTCCTTTATGTATCCTTTTGTGATACTTTCAATTCCCGACACTTAGGAAAGTATTCTGGATCAATTTGTCATATTTTTACATGGTAAAATCTTGTTACAATGCTGAATTTTGCTGAAATATGTAAAATTCAGCATTTAAAGTGTGTTTCGGGTGCTTTTTAGTGCGTATTTTAGCTTCCGGAAAGTCTATATGTTAACCCTTGTATGTACTCTTGGGTTTTAATGTATTCTTGACGTTGGACCTACACCTAGGCCGCAATTCTATTGTCTGACTGCTTTCTGCAGAATTGTTGACACAATATGTCTTACCGGTGAGTTTACTAGTATTTCTGACGCAACACTATCATTAATGCATAAAGCAATTCTTGTAGTATAAAACGTGCATGAATTCACTTGTATAGTATGTAATCAGACAATGTTGACATTTAAGCACATAATTGCAGTCATTAAATAATAATTAAAGTGTACGGAAATTACCGGTTTGGTGCTTACTTTTGCCATAAGATGCAACATTTGTAGGTTTGGTTCGATGATGATTTTAGAACCATTTCAAACTGAATTGATTCACAAGACGGTGTGTTTCTTTATATATATATATATATATATATATATATATATATATATATATATATATATATATATATATATAAACTTACATCAAAGTGGTTATAACAATTCATTTGATTCTCATTGATAGCCATTTAAGCAAGATCGGTTACGACACTTAATAAAATGAAACAAATTATTTAAGTTACACTGCATTCAAGAAAAAAGTTAATTCCAATTATATGTTTATTTATTGATTTATTTGAGTTTTCAACTCCACGAGGAGTTTGGTTTTGATCACTTGTTATATAAATATATGTTTGAAATATTATTAATTTTATACATTTATCTGATAACCATAAAATATTGATGAGTAGTACTGATGAAAAATTTTATACATTTATCTTAATTATAGGTTACAAAGGTGCTGAAATCACTAAAATGCCCCTAAAGTGTCTTAAATTATTGGGAAATGCGCAACTTTACCCCCTCAAAAATAGTTTGGCTCTCTTGTACATGTTGCTTCAAAATGTGTACACAATGTAAAATTACCAAAAGGGTAAAAATCCTAGTTCTCTTAATAAGGTAATAATATTATTAATTTTATACATTTATCAGATAATCATAAAATATTGATGAGTAGTACTGATGAAAATTTTTATACATTTATCTTAATTATAGGTTACAAAGGTGCCGAAATCACTAAAATGCCCCTAAAGTGTCTTAAATTTTTGGGAAATGCGCAAGTTTACCCCCTCTAAAATAGGTTGGCTCTCTTGTACATGTTGCTTCAAAATGTGTATACAATGTAAAATTACCAAAAGGGTAAAAATCCTAGTTCTCTTAATAAGGTAGTATAGAAGTATAAATTATTTATATTTATATATACTATTAAATCATGAAAATCCCAAAGGTTGCATGCCTAACCTTTAATTTAATCAATTAATTCATTTAATTATTATAAAACTTTTATTTAATGCCTTAATTTAATTCAATTAATGGAAGACATAAGTGAGCATGGATTCCATGGATGAAATGTCTAGATTGCCCTCAAAGTGTCTGAAACTTTGGACAATGTCCACGTTCCCCCCCCCCCCCTCTAAAATGGCTTGCTTCATTTGTATATGGTGCTACAAGATTTGTACCTAGGCAAAATTACGAAAAGGGTAGAAAATCCAGTTCTCTTAATATAGTATTAAAGATTTGGGTGTAAAGGCGGAAAGCCAAAAAGCATACTCTATTAAATGTTAACAAAGTAGAATTAGAAGCCTGCCATTAATTAAAGCATGTGAACAAAATCAAACAAAGTAAAAAATATAAGAACTTGTTTCGTGTCGAACTTGTGATCTGGAAGTTAAAATGGGACTTTTCACCCGCTGAATTAAGGCCAGTGTCTACATAATACTTTGTGTGTGTGTATATATATATATATAGAGGCCAGTTAACGTACAATACGACTTAACGTACATCACGTACGGCAGATAATTACGCACATTCATTTGAAAATCACGCACGTTATAAACTCAAAAACCCAAATCACGCATGTTGAAAAGATTAATCATGCATGCTGAAAACATTAATCACGCACGTTGTCGTACGTTAAGCCATAATGTATTTTACACTTTCTCTCTCTCTCTACATATATATATATATATATATTGATGTGCGTGAAGTGTGTTATATTTTAGGTGTATATTTTAAGCCCCTTTACACTTTTTAGCCAAGTTTTAAATTTATAAAGCACGATATTTACTAACACTAAACACACATATGGGCAAGTGCACCCATCGTGGACGTAGTATAGTGTTGGTAAGATACCGAGGTCGTACAAGGACACAAGAGCTTTTAGTACCGGTTTATCTTCAACGTCTAATCAAATCAAAGGTTAGAAAAAGGTTTTTAAACTAGAAAAATAAAACTAACTAAAATGCTGAATATAAAAATAAAATTAAAAACAGATAGACAAGATGAATCACTTGGATCCGACTCGTGTGTAGTGTAACCTTTGATTATTTCCGCACTTTTGCACTTGTTTAAGAGATTATCTTAGTTATTGTAGTAGGCCCCTCTTTTGAAGGTGACGTTACCCTCAACCCAGTAGTTTGAGTCAGCAAGGATACAATCCTAAAGGGTCGGATTATTGAAAGATAATTAATTAAGTTATTAATGCATAATGTGGTAGGCCCCTCTTTTGAAGGTGACGTTACCCTCGGCTAAGTAGTCTGAGTCAGCAGGGATACAGTCCTAAGTAGCCGGGTTAAAGTTTTAATAGTAGTTTAACTTATGAGGGGATCAAAGAGTTTGGACCCCCGCCATCCAATACCGGTGGGTATTGAAGGAGGTCCTACTAAATTCGACCCAGGTCCTTTGCAGGATCTATACACTGAACAATGGCAAAACTCTTACCAAACCGTTCCCTTAACCCCCGACTAGGTAGCCAACATATCTCCATATAGACCGTGGAGATATGAATGGTGAAAATCTTTTATTTTATATAGACAGTAAAATAATGCCAAGACACCAAGGACAAACGATAAGGAAGAATCACCTTCAACATAAGAAACTAGTTATTAAAGTCATTAATACATAACCGATTAAAAAGTGCGAAAAGATTAAAAAAAAAGTATTACACTAGACACTTGTCTTCACCAAGTGATGGAAGAGACTTAGGCAAACATGGCCTTTGATTGTCAAGAACTCTTACGATCAATCTTGGATCCCGAGACGACTCACAAACTCTATGATGGACAATGGATGATGGTGGTGGATGATGGTGATGTGATGGTGGTGGGTGAAGTGTGAGAGAGGTGGTGTGCCAAGGGATGAGTTGCAAGTGATCCAAGCACTTCTATTTATAGGCTGAACAGAAGCTCGGGCACGGCCCCGTGTCCATTGGGCACGGCCCTGTGTCCATCCTCCTCTCTTTCTTCATTAATTGCAGTTTGTCTGCATTAGTTGACCATGCCCCCGTGTCCGCTGAGCACGACCCCGTGTGCAGAAGCGTATCTGTACTATCAAGATTTTCCTGGATTCTGCGAATATTATAGTTGACCACGGCCCCGTGTCCGCTGAGCACGGCCCCGTGGTGGGCGATAGAAGCTTCTACAACTTTGTCTTTTCTGCTGACACTTGGGCACGCCCCCATGCTCACTGAGCACGGGGCGTGTTCAGCCTTCTGTTCTCTTGTTTTGCTTGGGAAGATGCTGTCGGGGAGGTCAGGCATGCCACGTTTGTTCCTTTTCTTGTATTTATGTTAGATTTAGCTGCCTTTTTGCGTCTTTTGTTTATTTGAGCTCATTTAATCCTGAAAATACAAAAGGAAGACAAAAACACACTTTTTCCAACATTAGTACTAAAAAAGGGTTAGTTTTATGCCATAATTGATGTAATTTATATGTTGCATTTTGTGCACATCAAATACCCACACACTTGAATCTTTGCTTGTCCTCAAGCAAAACTCTTTATAATGTGGCTTTTACACTCCCAAATGGAATGGGTAGAAGAGTGTCGGGATTTCCAAGATTCTTTATTAAGTTTTATTTTTATTTATTTACAATCCTATTCGTCATGATTTATTAAAAACGTTTCATAAGATAAATTACTTATTAGGGCATAACATGCCTTTTTAAAATTCCATTTATATACAAGTTCACATACCTCACGGGGGATCACTCAACACTCGGCCGAAAATGTATTTTAGTGAATCACTCGAGAGCGGCATGGAACTTTACTCCTACCATAAGCTTGCCAAGCAATCAATCCTCCTCCTTTTTAACTATACACCTTTGTAAATATCAAGAGGACTTTTGGGTGAAGGGTTAGGCTTGGGCCAAAGGTGGGTGGTTGGGTTAGCCGTTAGTAAAAGGACGAAAAGCGTAAAAAGCGTCGGTTTTCATAAGAGTCGTTATTCTTCAAAACTTTTTATTTTTATGAAGCATTCCTTTCAAACAAAGTTGTTTTTGATAAACTTGTTTGTTTATTGCTTTGGCTTCATCCTCATATATATATATATATATATATATATATATTATTTTTTTTCATAACGAAGTCATAAGAAAAACTGAGCTTGTTACTAAAATAAAGGGTTTAAAATGAAAAAGGGTTTAGGTGGGTAAAAAGGGTTTTTGGTTTGGGTTAAGAAATGAAAAGGTTTAGGCTCAAAAGGGTTAACTAGGGGGATTTTGGGTAGGCGGTAAAATAAAAAGAAAAATAATGGTGTAGAAATTAAAAAAAAAGGTTAGTCCTAATGCCTCCATCATTTACTTACTCGGGTTTAAGTTGGTAAGGACCGGGAATGTATTGTCGTGGCAAGTTCTAGAGTCGTACGAACCAAGCGGCTATTCACACAAGAAACGAAAAATGAGCATTTAGTTTAAAGATATGTATTTGTATGCTCAATAAAGGCTCAAAACTCACTTTTGTGGGAATGAGTTTTTATGTGATCAAGTATATATAATCAAATTTTAACTAAGTTTGTCATGCCATTTCATAATTTTCTTATGTTGGTTCTTTTTATCACGACGCTATCGGTTATAAATTTGAAAAAATATAACTTTTTTAGAATTTGAAATTCCCAACTTAAACCTAGACAAAAAATGAAAATTTTTGAAAAAAATTGGGGTGATTAGCGGTTCCAATAGAGTTTTGTGTAAGGCTTGTTAATTAGAACTTGCAAGATTCAAAGTTTTAGCATCCCCCCCCCCCCACACTTAAATTACACATTGTCCTCAATGTGTCCCAAAAATAAGTTTTTAGGTTGATTGAATGTGTAAAAAGGTGTGAAAAAGCAATTTTTATGTTACTGGGCGTCTGGACACGGCCCCGTGGTGTCCGGGCACGGCCCCGTGTTCAGGTTCCAGTAACAAAAGTTTGTAAAAAGAAACAGAAGCCTGGACACGGGGGCGTGTTCAGTGCACTGAACACGTGTCCAGTTACCTGAACTGGGTATTTTCTGCAGATTGTGCAGCACAGGGCCGTGTTGGGCGGGCACGGCCCGTGCTGAACTTGCTGTAATGAAGAAAATTTTGTCGGATGGTCCTGTTTTCGTGCATGGGGTGCTGGGGCAAGTTTCCCTTGTTATCCTTCACCATCCCAAGTGTGTTTTATCCATTACAACATCATCCAAACACCAAATTAACTAAAACCATCATTCATTAAAACATAGAGAGAATTACATAATAATCCTAAAAAGTTAGAGTTCTAAATAAATAAGTCAAAAGAAGCACAAGAAGTTCAAACCATGAAGTTCTAGCCTAAAATTTATTCTATTAGCAAAAATTCTGAAAATATATTTCTCTCGGTTGGATGCGGCTTGAAGAACTTCTTCCTCCGGGCATGGGTCCCTTACACGTCGGTGAGCCACTCCTCTATCTCCCTTGGGAGAAGAAAGCGGGCTCATTGGCATCGGGTTGAGGGGGTGCAACCTCCACCGGGACTTCTTGTAGATCTTCAAGAGGAGGCTCCGCTGGAATGTCATCCCACCCGGTAGGATTGTTGATTTCAAGTGCTAGGTTCCAATCCTCTTGAGGGAGGATTGGTTCCATGGGAGGTGTTACAAGAATGTTTAATCTCTGGTGCAAGAGGTTAATTTCTTGAAAACTGTTTTCCAGCCCCACCGTAAGATAATTTATACGGTCTATAAGGACCTCCTCCACCGAAGTCATCTCGTCAAGGGCTTCACGTAATGCCATTACGTTGCGTACGAGAGTAGCTTCAATCGAAGACCTTCTTTCCCTCCGACTGTTTCTGGAATGTGCAGAAGATGTTCCACTGTTTTGACTTGACATTCTACGAAAACAAACCAAAAAGAGCTCGTTTTAATGAAACAGTACATCGGACACGGCCCCGTGCTCAATGAGCACGGCCCCGTGTTCACCTTTCTGCAGATTTTTGGAACAAGGAATCTTAAAGTTTTAAATTATTTTTCCAGCTTATGAGGCATTTTTTAGCAGAAGTAACTTAAAACAATGTTATACAACTTATTTGTAACAAGATTCCTTGAACAAAAACCCAATAAACACCACAATAAAGCTTGGAACCATGGTGATCTCAAGCTTTAATGGAGGTGTTGAAGCAAGAAAGATGAAGAAGAAGGTAATAGATAAAAGAGGAAAGGACAACATGGTTGTTAGAACCTTCTTTTAGAAAATACCTAAGAGGGTATGGGAGAAAATCCTCTCAAATCTCTGTCCCTAGATGGTCCAAATGTGCAGGATTCTTGGCTGCATTTATAGAAAACGACAGCATGCTGGACACGGCCCCGCGTCGGCTGGACACGGCCCCGTGTGCAGGCAGGATCCTGACACATTTTGTCCGTATTCTGATAAAAATTCAGAAAGGAATCTTTCGGTGGACACGGGGGCGTGTTGACTGGGCACGGCCCCGTGTCGAAGGGCTGTTTATGAAGTTTGTCTATTTCTAAGGAATTTATCCGTATCGGGTGGTTCCTTACTGGATGGAACAACCCCAAAGTGCCTAAGATACCTTAATTGCTCTAGATTAAGACGAGAACGCAAGAGGTTGTCGGTGAGGGTGATTCCTATGCTAAATGTAGGTGGACAAGTCCAACCCTTTCCCGGGATCTCGTTAAAGAATGTGTATGCCGAATCGATCAGGTCTATATATGCACCAAACAAAGTCGATGGAGAGTCCTTCACGGCACAATCGGCACAGGGACGACTATCGCCCAAGTCTTCGCTAGAGTCGAGGTATTATCGGGAACAACGAAGTTGTTTTTATTCGAATGCGATCCCAACAATTCTTATTGGGTATCGTCTTGAGATGAATTAACAAAATCCATCCTAAGTTCTTTTAACCAATTAAGAATTAGATCTTCTAATTGAAATAGTTCATCAAGAAGCATTTCTCCTAGAAGGTCCGGTTGAGCGCATTCGAGGGAGAGATAGGGATTATTTTTACTTTCGCCCCTCTTAAGGCTACAGGAAAACAATGGGTCTATATAATGGGGCTTATAATTTAGAAAATAGCATGCTAATTCTTTATGAGAGCCACCACATATTTGACACCACGTACCATAAGAGTGCCGAAAGTAAAAAAGTATCAGTATCACTCATGTTTGTGTCAGAAATTACCAACCATCGGGATCTTACGGTTCTGTTTTCAGTAACTGAATCTTGGGCACGGGGCGTGTTGAGTGGGCACGGCCCCGTGTTCAGCTTACTGTCTGACTTAAAACAGGATTGCCAGTTCCAAAGATTGGGCACGGGGCGTGTTCAGCGGGCACGGCCCGTGCTGAGTTCTGCAGTAGCTGAAAAATTAAGAAAATCCTAAAAAGAAAAGAAAAATTTAGAAGAAACGATTAGGTCGTTGTTTCCTAACTTTCTTAAAATCCATGTGTCCCCGGCAGCGGCGCCAAAAACTTGATGTGCGTGAAGTGTGTTATATTTTAGGTGTATATTTTAAGCCATTTTACACTTTTTAGCCAAGTTTTAAATTTATAAAGCACGATATTTACTAACACTAAACACACATATGGGCAAGTGCACCCATCGTGGACGTAGTATAGTGTTGGTAAGATACCGAGGTCGTCCAAGGACACAAGAGCTTTTAGTACCGGTTTATCCTCAACGTCTAATCAAATCAAAAGTTAGAAAAAAGGTTTTTAAACTAGAAAAATAAAACTAACTAAAATGCTGAAAATAAAAATAAAAGTAAAAACAGATAGACAAGATGAATCACTTGGATCCGACTCGTGTGTAGTGTAACCTTTGATAATTTCCGCACTTTTGCACTTGTTTAAGAGATTATCTTAGTTATTGTAGTAGGCCCCTCTTTTGAAGGTGACGTTACCCTCAACCCAGTAGTTTGAGTCAGCAAGGATACAATCCTAAAGGGTCGGATTATTGAAAGATAATTAATTAAGTTATTAATGCATAATGTGGTAGGCCTCTCTTTTGAAGGTGACGTTACCCTCGGCTAAGTAGTCTGAGTCAGCAGGGATACAGTCCTAAGTAGCCGGGTTAAAGTTTTAATAGTAGTTTAACTTATAAGGGGATCAAAGAGTTTGGACCCCCGCCATCCAATACCGGTGGGTATTGAAGGAGGTCCTACTAAATTTGACCCAGGTCCTTTGCAGGATCTATACACTGAACAATGGCAAGACTCTTACCAAACCGTTCCCTTAACCCCCGACCAGGTAGCCAACATATCTCCATATAGACCGTGGAGATATGAATGGTGAAAATCTTTTATTTTATATAGACAGTAAAATAATGCCAAGACACCACGGACAAACGATAAAGAAGAATCACCTTCAACATAAGAAACTAGTTATTAAAGTCATTAATACATAACCAATTATGTATTACACTAGACACTTGTCTTCACCAAGTGATGTAAGAGACTTAGGCAAACATGGCCTTTGATTGTCAAGAACTCTTACGATCAATCTTGGATCCCGAGACGACTCACACACTCTATGATGAACAATGGATGATGGTGGTGGATGATGGTGTTGTGATGGTGGTGGGTGGTGGGTGAAGTGTGAGAGAGGTGGTGTGCCAAGGGATGAGTTGCAAGTGATCCAAGCACTCCTATTTATAGGCTGAACAGAAGCTCGGGCACGGCCCCGTGTCCATCCTCCTCTCTTTCTTCATTAATTGCAGTTTGTCTGCATTAGTTGACCACGCCCCCGTGTCCGCTGAGCATGACCCCGTGTGCAGAAGCGTATCTGTACTATCAAGATTTGCCTGGATTCTGCGAATCTTATAGCTGACCACGGCCCCATGTCCGCTGAGCACGGCCTCGTGGTGGGCGATAGAAGCTTCTACAACTTTGTCTTTTCTGCTGACACTTGGGCACGCCCCCATGCTCACTGAGCACGGGGCGTGTTCAGCCTTCTGTTCTCTTGTTTTGCTTGGGAAGATGTTGTCGGGGAGGTCGGGCAATGCACGTTTGTTCCTTTTCTTGTATTTATGTTAGATTTAGCTGCCTTTTTGCTTCTTTTGTTTATTTGAGCTCATTTTATCCTGAAAATACAAAAGGAAGACAAAAACACACTTTTTCCAACATTAATACTAAAAAAGGGTTAGTTTTATGCCACAATTGATGTAATTTATATGTTGCATTTTGTGCACATCAATATATATATAATAGGGGAAGGTTCATTGGGGAACACTAAAAAAGTGGGGAACAGTGGGGAACCGACTCAAACGAACTCCGATTGGACTCATTCCAGCGGCGTTGGAACAGGCTCGTCGAACCCTAACTAGGATCTGATTACCCTATACCCTAAATCCTAACTCCTAAATTCTAAACCCTAAAGCTAAAAAATAAGGCTAAAATCTAAGCTAACCCGTAAAATCTAAACTATAAACCCTGCTAAACCCTAAAGGCTAAACCTAAAGCTAAACCCTAAACCCTAAAGCTAAACCCTAAAAGCCAAACTCTAATATATTTAGGGTTTAGGGGTTATGATTTAGGGTTTAGGGTTAAGAGATCCTAGTTAAGGTTCGACGAGCCGGTTCCAATGCCGCTGGAATGAGTCCAATCGGAGTTCGTTTGAGTCGGTTCCCCACTGTTCCCCACTTTTTAGTGTTCCCCAATGAACCTCACACTATATATATATATATATATATATATATATATATATAAAATGTATATATAAAAGAATTTTAAAATATTTTACGGGCCCTTTTACATTTTGGGCCCTGAGCCGGCGCCCACCCCGCACATGCTCAGAGCCGGCCCTGTTCATAAATATACTATTGTTCACTCTAGAACCCTACCCTATATAATACCCATATTTCAAATATAACTTAAATTGAACCATAACTGGATGGTTATATATAACTTATAAAGATCATTTATATATTACTTTTTGTTGTTGATACCGTTAGACCAAAGACCTCATGTGGTGTTTTGACTTGAAACGCAGGGCTGTCCCCAAGAATCTCTGAAAATCCTGGCCAGGAGAGTAGAAAATGGGCCCTTGATATATACTTTTTTTAATAATATATATATTTTACAAAAATACATATAACTTTTTTTTATTTAAAAGAAAAATGGGCCTCGTAGGGAGAGTGGGCCCTAGGTGGTCGCCCACCCTGCCCCTCCTCCGTGCAGGTTAAAGCATTGAGTGAAACATGCTACAAGATTTGAACTTACTCTAATTGAAATCTTTCTACATTCCAGATTGTTTGGATGATGAAGACAAATGTCAGAACTCCAAGATGATCGATTTGAGCCCGTATTATGACCAGGAAGTATCACAACCGTGTACTCTTAGCTCATCGTTACACTATGGTGGTCAAGACATCTTCGTTAAGCCTCATACTACCAAGAGCACCCCTGGACAGTACTCAACAGTAAGATAACTTAGTTATAAATGCATTTACACTTCAAAAATGAATTCTAATACAAAGTCTAAAACACCCGGCATCAAGTGAACTAAAGAACACCAGTAAACTGCTTAATTAATATGGATAAATAGGTAACTTTCATTGTTAATGCAGCAAAATTACAACAATAATATTGGAGAAGATGATGGGTTTGCATCGAGAGGAAACTGGTGGCAGGGTAAGATAATATGCGGCAAAACATCACGAAAAAATTTGAAGATTTCGATAACTAAGACAGCACAAATCAGCTACATAGCAAAAAGAAAGAAATTGACCTTAGTAGCTAGGTAAGCTTTGTGCTATTATAAAAATTAGTCATTAAGCTGACTATTTTTTTTTTGTTACTGATACTAATCTGTTATTTACAGGATGTTCTAGAGCTGGAGTAAAAGGATAGTTGGACAGGAAAAAATGGTCTGTACATAAATAAAGTAATTGTTTGTTTGAAGGAGTATATGTGACCTGAAACTTGATGTTGCCAGTTCTATCTTACTGTTCTATAAGTTGTTAGGCCTCGTGGCTTTATATATATATATATATATATATATTGAATCTTTTTCTCTAAGCTGACTCAAAACAATAGCAAAACCAAACACAAGATCATAAGGAGACCTACCATTTAAGACAGAAGACGGAGTCCTGTTAATCAAATATGTAGCAGTTAGAATGCATTCAGACCAGAATTTAAGAAGGAAAACCACCTTGAAACAATAAAGCTCTAGCAACATTTAAAAGGTGCCTATGTTTCCTTTCAACTATCCCATTTTGCTGAGAGGTACGAACACAGAGTTTGATGAACAATACCATTATTGTAACAAAAATCCTTCATTTGTTTGTTTATAAACTCAGTACCATTATCACTTCTGAAAATTTTAATGTGTTTACTAGACTGAGTTTTAAGCATATTAAAAAATCCTTTAATATTATAAAAACTTCATCTTTACTTTTCATAAGATAGACCCAAACATCCCATGTGTAATCATCTACAATAGTGAGAAAGTATCTAAAACCTTCCCTATTTTGAACCCTATAGGGACCCCACACATCAAGATGTATAAGATCACCTAAAGACCTAGTCTTATGTTCACTTAAAGGGAAAGGTTTCCTATGCTGGTTAACCCTATGACACGTTTCACTTAAAGGATTAGGTAAAACAATAATAACTCCAAAAAACTACATATCTTCATTCATTCAAATGAGACACTCTTACTCATAAAAAATGTATATATTGTTTAACAAAAATAAAGACTAAATATTTATAATGAAGTGAGATAAATGTTATGTACCTCGACAAAGAATTACAACTTAGCCCAACGATATTTAAGATAAATGGTAAGTACCTTTAAGGCCTTTAAGATAAAAAAAGAACCCTCAACTTTGATTTATATATAAAGTAGTAACAAACTTTACTTAAAGTTTAGCCCGTTCACATTTTTTTAACTCAATATGAAAATATGTATAAATATTTTTGACAATAAACTTGGTAGGGGCAGGGAAATTTTAGGCAAAACAATTTGCGGGGGTAGACCTATATAACTTTAAAATTTTCGGACGAAAAAACGGAAATATTACATAATTGTTGCATATAATTATTACGTCTTTGCAACATTTGTTTCAGAGTTCCATGTCATTGCTATAGTCGGCGACATTCAGCTCGACGTTGATATCATTAAAATTATCCACATGGTTCACCTCCTTTTCTTTTATTTTGAGAGAGGCTTGGTAAAGTTCACATAAATGTGAAGGTGTACGACAAGCATTTGACCAATAGTTTGTACTCCCACATCTGAAACAAGAAGTGCCATTGTTTTCAGACCTACCAGCTTCATTCCTTTTGTTATACTAGTTGGAATTATTTTGTGGAGTGTGGTAATTGGTGGTTCTTTGATTTCGACCACGACCGTGACCGTGACCACGTCCACGACCATGGGAATTACCTCAGAAATTATTATTTCCTTTGAAGGAATGGTTGCGACCATTACCTTAACCAAAATGGCCAAGGCCTCGTCCCCATTTTCTTCCAGAGTCTTTAGTGTCATCATTAATAACAACATTTGCTTCTGGAATGGCTAATGATCCAGTGGGACGAGGTTGATGATTTTTCATTAGTAGCTCATTGTTTTTCTCTGCTACAAGGAGAAATGAATTTAGATCAGAATATCTTTGAAACCTTTGCAACCGATATTGTTGTTGCAAGTTTATATTTGATGCATGAAATGTGGAGAAAGTTTTCTCCAACATATCTTCCTCCGTAACAGTTTGCCCACAGAATCAGAGCGTTGAGCATATTCTGAACAAAGCAGAGGTTTATTCATTCACCTTTTTAAAATCTTAGAACCTGAGATTGTTCCATTCATCTCTAGCGGTGGGAAGTAAAACTTCACTTTGATGATCAAATCTGCTTTTTAAATCTTGCCACAAAACGTATGGATCCTCACAATTTGAATATTCAAATTGCAACATCTCATCAATGTGTTTATGGAGGAAGACATCGCCTTTTTCCTTGTCTTGATCGCTACACTCATTCCAGTCCTTTATCGTTTCCAAAACACCCATTGATTTGAGATGTCTCTTAACATCTGCCATCCATGGCATATAATTTTCTCCGGTGATATTAAGAGTCGGGAATTCAATTTTTGCGATGTTTGCTGTTGATGCAACAAATACAAGACCAACAACAGTGAGTAGTCTGGTTAGGCAAAAGGCTTGGAGGGTTCCGGTTTACCTAACGCAGGTCGTGGGGTCCCCCCACGTTTGCAAGACGTGGAGAGAGGTTCACTAGTTATGTTTGTTGATTGTTCAAGATCTTCGGCTGAAGGGTGTTCAGCCTTGGATGCCAGAGCAATCGAAATGTTTGTGTTGGATGTGAAGAAAAGAGACTTGTATGAAACAAGTGCTCGAGTAGGAAGATCAGAGATCCCAAGAGAATCAGGACTGATCGGAATGTTTGAAATGCACTAAATGAAGTGTCATTTATAGAGGAAGAGATTGCCCAAAGGGGAAACCTTGGACTAGTGAACTCTGCTTGCGGTGGAGGACTTACCCTTTTAGGGGTTGAAGCGTTTGGACCTGCGGATAAAAGACTACACTCTGTGTACACGTTCTGCTTTTTGCGGCTGGGAGAGTTGCTTAAGTAATCAATGAAGTGACTGATTACTGTACACGTGCTGCCTTAGCTCAGTTCCCGGGATTTAAACCTTTGAACCTTTTAACCCTTCAAGCTATCATGTATTCTCAGTCATTTTATTGAGGTTTGAGCTACCCCCGTCATCAGCCCCCCAAGTCAGAGGTTTTTGGGTGTAAGCACAAATACTTCTGACTTTTTGTACATTTGTTTTACTTTGCTTGAAGGCTTCAAGGCTTCAAAGCTTGGAAGGTTGAAAGCGGTTGAGCCTTTTGATTATTGAATTTTGACATGACAGTTGATATGACTACTGGCAGTTTCTTTTGTGTCAGGCGGCGGTTTTAATAACCCTCCGTGTAATTATAACGTTTTTCCTTTCATTAATTTACATTTATCCTTTAGAAGAGAAACAATCACTCACACATTTTCTCTCAAGTTTCCTTTCCTTTTCTTCTTCCAGGTTAGTTCCGATTTCCATATTTCTAGTTATTTTCTTTTAGCATGGGTGCTCGTAAAGACCTAGCGAAATCGTTTTCTCGATTAACCCAAGAGGAAGTAGAAAATTTTTGTATGGAATGGGGGATTGGGTTGAGGTTTAAACCGGTTGCACCGGGATGTGATGTTTCGATCGATCAATGTCCCCCTGGTTCCATTACCCTCTATTGTCGTCATTTTGAATTTTCAAACCTCCGTCATCCTTTTTCGAACTTTGTTTTGAACATCTTAGAGTATTATCGCGTGTCGTTTGGCCAGATTCACCCTCAGGGTCTGGCTAGGGTTTTGCACTTTGAAGTATTGTGTCGGGCTTCCGGATATGATCCCACCCTTTTATCCTTCCGTCGCTTTTTCTGGTTGGCCAAGAATGGTGACTGGTTTACATTCGAAACATCTCAAGTTGACACTTGTTTAGTTTCGTCTGTGGTTTCTAGTCTTGGTGTTTGGAAAGACCGGTTTTTCTAGGTCTCCGATGAAATTGTTCCTTTTAAGCTTGTTTGGAGACATCCGGATGCCGTTTTAAATGAACCTGAACCCTCTGCTCTTGAGATAAATACCCGTTTTCTTGAAACTCTCAGGGAGTGCCCATAAAGGCTTCGTCCCTTTCCTGAGCACTTACTGGTGTTGTTGGGCCTCAGTAAGTTATGGGACAAACCTGATCGAGATCCAGTGCTTATGAGAGATGGGCAGGGTATGCATATGTCTTGTTGTGTTGTTATGTTCCAATTTTTTGTTTGCTTATACATTTTATTTTTGTTTATTTTGTAGTTATGTCTGCACTTGATTTTATTAAGAGTGATGATACTTCCGATGTTGTGTTTGGGGATGCTGCGGCTACTCCGGGTGAAAATGCGGTTGTTATGGGATCTGAACATAGGTTCGAGGGTTCTGGTTATGTGTGTTCCTAATGTTAAAGGTTTTACGAAGGCTCCAGGTTCCAAGGTTTCTGTCCGTCGTTCAAACCGTCGCTTGAAAGGTGTTGATCAATCTTCTGGCTCAGAAGCCGTTGACATTAGTGATGACATTGAGGTGTCTGCGGAACAGGTTCCTGAGGTTGATGTGGGGAAGGGTAAGGAAAAAGAGTTGGTTGTTTCTGGGAAGAAAAAGAAGCTGGTTAAGAAAGGTGTTACTCCTGCCATCCAGGGTTCATCGAGTAAAAGCGTTGAAAGCTTGGAGGGTCCTGAAGCTGAAGAGGTTTATGTTCCCAACTGGAATGTGAAGGTTGGGGATAGCTTCAAGGATCCAGTTGTTTGTGCTGAGGTGTTAGCCCATTTTTACTCCCCCTGGTGTCCGGAGTGCGATTTCTGAGATGGAAGCTGATCATTTTATTTCAAGGTTGATGTTAAGTTCCTGCAAACTTTCGGCCCTGTTGGCTGAGGGTGTTACTCACTTTACAAAAGGTATGCAGGAGTATGAGTAAGCTACCAAAAAGAAGGATAAAATGAAAGCTTCTATAGCTGCGATGAAGAAGGAGGTTGAGGGGTTCTCTAAAAAGGAGGAGGCTTGGGTGAAGAAAGTTGGAGAATTAACAAGGAGACATGAGATTAAGATGAACGATCTCAAGAAAAGTTTTGAAGCTGATCGGTTGAAGTTGAACATAAAATATATGTTTTCCTTTTAACATGGACTATCTAATATACATTGATTGACCACATATCCACATTTATATTGACAACCCCTCATTCAAACAAAACTGAAACCTTAGGGTCTGTTTGGTATGGGGTAATGGAAAAGACGGAGGAATGGAATGGACGAGGTAATGGAATGGATGAGAGAATGCAATGGATCATTACCATTCCATGTCTTGTTTGGTTACCATGTGTGAATTGAATGAATTATTATTGTGTATTGTTTGGTAGGCAAGAAAAACGGAATAATAAAATAAGCGGTGAGTGGTGGTGGTGGCCGGTGGTAGCAATTGTGAGTGGTTATAGGTGGCGGTGGTGGGTGTAGGCGGCGAAGATGGGTGGTGGTGGCGGCGGCGAGTGGCGGTACGACGGTGACGACGAGTGGTGGTGGCGACAAGGTGGCCGTTGGTGTTGGGTGGCAACAGAGGTGGTGGTGGGTGGCGGCGGTTGGTGGTGACGGTGGTGGTGGCGTCGACGATGGTGGTGGGCGGCGGCGGCGAGTGGCGTTGGCGGTTGGTCGCGGCTGTGGGTGATAACGGTGCGAGTGAGTGGCGGTGGCGACGGTGGCTGTCGGGGTTAGGTGGTGGCGGGTGGCGGCGATGGCGTCTCTGGTGGATGGTGGTGGTGGTGGTGGTGGGTTGTGGCGAAGGTGGTTGGTTATGGTGTTGTTGATGAATGGTGCAAGAGGGGATGGAATGGAAAAAAAATATGGGGGGTGGAAGAAATGATTTTAAGGGAATGGAATGCCTTTTGGAATGGGTGATTCCATTCCATTAACCAACCAAACATTCTTTTCTTCATTCCCTCGTAATCATCCATTCCATTCCACATTTCATTCATTCATACCAAACACTACCTTACAGTTAATAAAATTGCCGCACAAAAACGAATGACGCGTATAGCCTTGATTGCCTTCTAATTGTCGCTGATTTTCCGGGATTTCAATCAGTTACGCGTTTCCATTTTCGTGATGGATGAATCTAGACTCATTACAACACCCATGCACAACTTATTTCCAAACCTTGCGAGACCCGTGAAGCCTATAAAACCGAACCTTTCAACCCGTAACAAGAGGCACGATCCATTTTCTCACACTCGGTAACAAACAATGGAACCAAAGGAAACTCATCGGAGCTCCTGTCACCGCCGTCGCCGGAGAAGACGATCGGAGGTCCGACGGGAACCTCGGCACTTCTTCGGTTTCGGACACCTTTCACCACAGAAACAACCCCTCTCCTTCGTCTAATCCGCAGACACATATCCGCGACGTATTAGAATTACGAAGTCGTTCGCCGGAAATTGGAGTGGCCGTAACACGAAGATCACCGGAAACAACCACCACAACTCGCCGAAGTTTACGTCATCACTGTTCGGTATTCCGTTCTTATTGAAAGTAGTTTTCTTTGTAAATCCTTGTTGAAATATTATGCTATTTATTGTTTTCAAAGGCAAAACTGTTTGATAAACTTCGAGATTAAAGACCGAAAACTGTTTGTGGTTAAACTGTTTAAACTTGTTTTCTTTCAGCAATCAATTTGCAAAGTTAATGTTTGAATATTTATCAAACTGTTTAAAAACATTATGAATGATATATGGAACTTAATGGTTGAATTTTACCATGCATTATTCAAAATTAAAGTCTACGTTTTTTTTTTTATAATGGAAGAAGGTGACTTACTGTCAAAACCCATGCCACTTCATTTCTTTTTATGGGATTTTCATATATTTTTACTGTTTAATCTAATCAAAACCCATGCCACTTAATTGAATATGTATAGTTTTAAATATGGGGTAATATAAAGTACTAAATTTGGTATAATCTATAACTTTTAAAACCATTATCATTATTGTTCTTATATGACTACTATAAATAATACAAAGTCATAATTTATAAAATAAATCGTGTGTAATTAACGGATGTATTTTCCTTATGAGTTTTATCCTAAATTAATGCTTTATTTAATTTAAGATTATGATTTATTTACAAAATCTAATTAATTAATGATTTAACCCAAGTAATTAGTAAGTTAATTAATTAAAGTTTAAACAATAAACGATAGGATTTTATTAACTTACATATGATAATTGGATCATTCACGTGTGACATTCTAATTACCTAGGTTAATCACTCCTGTTCGTTCTTTTGGATTTCCAATCTTTACTCGTGCGTTACTTACAAGAAATCGCAACGCAATCAATGTTGATAGTCAAGATGATGAAGGAATCAAGTTAGGATGGACTAGATACCCATTTTAATAACAAACCATGTTTGTTGCAATTTGTCTTTATTTGAAACAATGTATTTGAATTCAGTCATTTATAAAATTTGATTTAATCTATATTGTCACAATTAGTGTTATGATGCTTTTGAGCGATTTGTTCGTCTCATCCCGATGTTTCCGTCATCGGTTGGGGTGTGACAAGTGGCTCATTGAGCAAGGCTTTCACCAAGTTGTTACCTATCTCCTTTATTCCAAGGAATTCAATTCTACTCTTGGAGAGGTTTACACCAAACTGCTGAACTTGGGGAAACATCAGGGCCTTATTGCTGGTTTTAAACTTCATGAGTCTGGTCAGTTCTTGGAGCAGTTTCCCATGTTTCGTCCTGAAGCTTCCGAGGTTTTTAAAGAATCCGTTGAGCTGATGGAGAGGTTGACTTACCCATATGTAAGTCAAGTTGCAACTTGTTTTGGTAAATCTCTTTCTGCCTTACAGGAGTTGAAGCCGGCTGGGCGTAACGAAAAGGTTTGTGCTGAAGTGCTTAACTCCCTTTCGAGGAAGCGTTCTCGTTCAGGGGATAGTGAGGAGACCTTTTCAGAAGATCCTGATGTTTCCAAGGATGCAAGCCTCGAAGGTTCAGCAGTTGGTGATGATGGTGGTTCGAAAGCCAAGAAGTCGAAGAAGGCCAAGAAGGCTAAAGGTAATGGTTATGGGGCTTCTAAGCCTCCTTCTGATGTTTAAACAATATTCTTAGCTTTCTTAGCACCCAGAAACAATTTAATGGTTTGTATGTTTCTTGAACAATTTAGGTTTTGCAGAAACCCTTAAGGTTTCTGTTGATGGTTGTTAGCCTTGGTGGCTATTTGAACAATTGCTATGTTTACAAACCGTTAAGGTTTATTTTGACTTGTTTGATCATTTGGAAGCCTTTAAGGCTTGTTATCTTATGTTATTAACTTTCTACTACTTGCCTTGTGTTGTGATTTTTTTTGAAGTAGTTGTACATTTTGTAAGGTAGCTTTGTGGGATACTTGTAGCTTGAAGCCTTCGAGGCTTCCAGTTGCTACCTTATTTTTGTGACTTGATGCCTTGGTTTGTATTTCTTATTTTGGGTTGTATACAACCTTTTACTGTTGTGTTGTTGTGTTGCCCGTTCAATTATTTTTATGTTTGTGGCATTGTCTTTGTTGGGTTTGTGTTGTCTTTATGTTTTTTATACCTTAAAGGGTTCAGTGCTGCAGTCACTTAGCCTTGGTATTTTTAACAAGAAGACATAGCACCTATCCTATCTACCATTTTCCTTTGCTTGATTTTGGTTCGTAAGCCTGTTGATAATGATTTGTTTTCTATAAGTTTTCTAAGGCTTAAGGAACATTTGGTGAAGGCTGTTCAGACCCGCCTATGAGACAAGTTTATTTTCTTTGATAATTTTACAAGTCTCATGGAGTAATATTGATTTAGGAACTCACCCCTTATATAGGTTCATTCAACCCTTGAACCTATTGAGCGATATGGCCTGGGAGCTCATCCCCTTACATGTCCCTTGCCATGGAGTTTTTTGCTAGGTTCTCAACCTAATTTTAGGATAGAAAGACAAATTTGATAAAACATCATCATTCATTCAAGAGATATTGTTTTACAAAAAGTGGGCATGGGACAACTCTTGAAATACAAACTAAACTTTCTTGATCAGACATGGAACCTTTTAAGGGTCTTGCCATTCCAATGTCTAGGAAGCTTTTTACCTTCCGCGTCGACTAGTTTATAGGATCCACCCTTATGTGCTTCAAGGATTGTGTATGGCCCTTCCCACTTTGGGCCAAGTTTTCATTGGTTCTCTTTTTTACTAGCCTCATTGTTTCTAAGTACGAGGTCTCCTGGCTTGAAGCGTTCATGCTTGACTCTTGTGTTGTAATAAGCTTCCATCTTTCGTTTGTACTTGGCTTCTTGAATGGCAGCTTGATCGCGTGTTTCTTCGAGGAGTTGCAAGTTCAACATGGTCTCTTTGTTGTTTACTTCGGTATCCATGTTGAGTGTTCTTTGAGTCACAACTCCTATTTCACCTGGAATCACAGCTTCTGATCCGAACACCAAGCTGTAAGGTGTTCTTTTATGGCTTGTTTTTTCTGTTGTTCGTATAGCCCATAGAACGTTTGGCAACTATTCAAGCCAATTGCTTTCATGCCTTCCCAATCGGGTCTTGATCCCCTCAACGATACTCCAATTCATTCTTTCATCTTGGCCGTTTAATTGTGGGTATGCAACTGAGCTGAATACCTGAGTTATTCTAAATTCTTTGCACCAAGTGCTAAAAGGCTTCTCAGCAAATTGTTTCCCATTATCCGTGACCAAGACTCCCGGCAGTCCGAATCGGCAAATGATGTTCTCCCAAACGAAGTTGATGACTTGTTTGCCCGTGATTTTTGCAAGTGGTTTGACTTCAGGCCACTTGGTAAAGTAATCTATGGCCACCAACAAAAAATTTACTCCACCTTTGGCTGGTGGGAATGGACCAACAATATCCATCCCCCATTTGTGAAATGGCCATGCGGAAGATATCTGGACAAGGTCATGTTTGGGGCTCTTGGGCACTGGTGCACGTATTTGACAAGCTTCACATTTTCTTAGTTGCTCGGTGGTGTCTTGGTGCATGGAAGGCCAAAAATACCCGAGGTTCATTAGCTTGGCAACCACCGTCCTGGCTCTAAAATGAGCTCCACATATCCCCTCATGAACCTCTTTGACCAGGTACTAGCTTTGTTCCGGGCCAACACATCTCAGTAGTAGTGCAAGGTAACCCTTTTTGTAGAGGATTTCATCTTGCAACACATACTGCCTGGATTTGATTCTAACCCTTTCGGCCTCTGTTTGGTCATTGGGTAACTCACCATTTTTGAGGAATTTCTTGATAGGAGTCATCCAATTGGGGCCTTCTTCGGTGATTACATCTTGAACCTCCAATTCTTGAATCGAGGGAGTTTTTAACACCTCCACCAATACCTTTTTGGTAAGATGGGCAAAGGTGAGAGAGACAAGTTTGCTCAAGGCATCGACTCTCTTGTTTTGGGATCTTGGGACTTGCTTGATAGTAGATGCTTGGAACGTGATCATCAATTCCTTGGACTTTTCTTTATACCTCTTCATGTTGGGCTCTTTTGCAACATAATTGTCATTGACTTGGCTTGACACAAGCAATGAGTCTGTGAAGACCTGAAGCTTTTGAACCTTCATCTCCTTGGCTATTCTCAAACCACCTATTAATGCTTCGTATTCAGCTTCATTGTTTGTGGTCTGGAATTCAAGTCGAAGAGCATATGTAAACTCTAGACCTTCAGGGTTGATTAAGATGAGCTCAACTCCTGACCCTTCAACGCTTGAAGCTCCATCGGTAAAGAGCTTCCAGGCTTCAGGGTCAGAAGGTTCAACGGTTGTTGTGTTAACTTCTGTGACGGCTTGCTTCGGGACTTCCACAATGAAGTCGGCCAAGACTTGGGCTTTGATAGCTTTTCTTGGAACATAGGTGATTTTGTGTTCACCTAGTTCCACAGCCCATTTGGCTAACCGTCCTGAATTTTCTGGTTTTTCAAGCACACTCTTAATGGGTTGGTCGGTGACCACTTGTATAGGGTGTGCTTGGAAATACCTTCGAAGCCTTCTAGTCGTTTGGACTAGGGCTAGAGCAAGTTTTTCCAGAGGAGGATACTTGATCTCTTCCAATTTTAAAGTTTTGCTGAAGAAATAAACGGGTACCTGAACTTTGTCTCGTTCGATGGTTAAAACCGCACTTATTGCTTCTTCAGCAGCCGAAAGGTAGACAGAGATCAGCTCTCCTGTTTCCGGGGCTGCGATATCTGGAAGTGAAGGTAGGTGTTGCTTCATCTGGTTGAAGGCTTCCTCTACTTCTTCAGTCCACTTGAAATCTTTTTTGTCAAAGCACCCTTTAAGCGTTTTAAATAATGGTAAAGATTTTTCAACCAGTTTTGAGGTAAAATGCTTCAGGGCTGCAAGCTTTCCATTCAGACTTTCCACCTCCTTTTTGCTTCGTGGTGGTTTGGTTTCAAGAACAGCTTTAACTTTGTTTGGGTTGGCCTTTATACTTTGTTTTCCCACAATATGTGTAACGCCCCATGTTTCCGTATTTCCACGCTTTCAGGAAATACATGTTCGCTTTCCTATTTTTGGAATCACGGTAGAAATCGGATCGAAAAACTGAATAGAAACGACAACCGAAGTGTTTTAACGTAATTGACAAGCAACGTCTACCGGCACTATCTAACATTTTTTTTTAAATTTAAAATTTTAGCTTACGACGCTACATGGAGTTTGGGATTTGAAAACGGGTTTGTAAATTCGTTTGGGTCACCTAAAACACGAGATTGGGTTTGTGGTCGTTGGGCCCAAACCCAAGCCCATTAAACAAACCCTATGTATAAAGGACTTAGACAAAACCCTATCCAGACTAATACACACGCACACCATCCATATCATCTCTGCTCTCTTCCTCCTTCAACTTAAATAACCCTAGCCCTTACTTTTTATATCTGCAGATCTTCAAACACACCACTGATCCCTCCATCTTCTACAATTGAAGCCCTAGACAAACTAACTCAGCCAAACACCCCTCCCTCTCTGTTCTTTCTAGCAAACAAACCGGTCACCGGCGTGTCGATGCCGGCAGTTAATCGGCCGACGACAACACACAAACCTCACCCCACTTCACACCCCCCCCCCCGATGAGTTCCCAACGACGGCAGCAACGAGCAGCACCACCAGAGGTGGCGGTGCTCAGCGGTGGCGTGAAGACGGAAATGAGAGAGAGAGATCGAAGAAATAGGCGACGATGGCAGAACCGCTGCGTACGGCGGGGGAGGTGGCGTCTCCGACAACGACGGTGGTGGACAGCGGCTGCGACGTCGGAGCAGGTGGCTGCACGGTCGATTGGCGTCGTCAACAGCAGAACGGGTCATAACTGGTCAGTTTTAATTCAATGGTCAGCAGTGGTTTCGAGTTTATACGGTTCGGTTGGCTCGGGTGACTCGGGGTCGAGTCTGGATTTGGCTTCGTTTCAGCTTTCGTTCTCAGATTCGTGTCTCGTTCGACTTGAGTCCACTCCGGTCACCATTCTTTCCGATTTAGGTCAGTTGGTTCAGTTTTGTTTTGATTTATTCGATTCAATTTTCGTTCAGGTTCGGTTCAGTTGAGTTCGGGTCCTGATTTGTGCCTTGTTTCAGTTTCTGATCGGGTCAAACCCGGTCAAAGTCAGTCAACTCGGTTAAGACAAGTCAGCGGCTCAGTCAATGGGTGTCGGTTCAGTCAACTCAGTCAACACACAACTTGGTATGATTTTAATCGACGCAAATATTTTTTTTATTATTACCGTTCATATATGTTTAGCTACTTGAAACTTGTATAAAACTCGTTTAGAACTCGTTTAGTTACTTGAAACTTGTATAAAACTCGTATAAACTCATATATGTGTTTTCATTATAAAACTTGTATAAGTACTTATTGTTTTATTATTCATTGAATTTTGACAAAAACATTGACGACTTGTAATGTCGGGAGCGACCAAAAACAGAGGAAACTCTGCCCGATTTTCGCTAAAATATGTGTATATATATATATATATCTATACTTTTAAACGAACAACTAATGGAAATGTATCAAATTCAAATAACTTTTATAACTATAAATATAAATGTATATTTATTTATTCATTTATTTTTTTTATTTTGACAACACACCTACAACCCTTTATATGAAATCAATTTAGAGTTTTCTTTCATAAACGGTGTTAGTTATATACGTACATTCTAACTCCAATTCAAGTCCTCCGTCATAGTTCCGATCACTCATACACCTTCGTTTGCCCATATAGGGAGACCTCGGTGTTCCATCCTTCTAATCTCGCACACTCGTCAACGTTTGGATAATCGGAAGACTTAGCAATTATGTGAGTACACTCGACCCATTTACATTTTAAACCAATTTTGGGTTGCAACATGTTACCATACAAAAATTACACTTACACACACACTTAACATACTTTATGAACTCAATCCGTTATACATGCTACTTGTTATGCTTGATGATACATGCTTTATACTATGTTATACCCTCGCCTAACGAATATAGCGCTATAGGAGTAGCACACCACCCGACGGGGGTTTGTTAGGTCATTATACTATACGGTCTCGTCACTTTTGTGGCGAGGGATGCTAAATACTAGTGGACACTTTGGGTTAAAACGTAATGTTATGCATGCTAGTTACCTTGCTTACAAATTGCCATGTGGATTCGAGTAAAACACTTTTATACATATGCTATACTTATTCAAACCTTGTGTACTCGCCTTTGCTTTTGCATTGAACTTTATTAAAACATGTTGCAGGTTTAGCGATAATGTTGATGATGCATGGAATCTAGTAGGATGCTTAGATACACACTTTAAACCTTGTATTTTATTTGTATTGTATTTCATTATTCATGTTGTACTTGTTTCAAACTCTTGTAATTGATTTCTTAGAAAGGGAATGAAATTTACTATTTAAATACTTGTCACGATTATTAGTGTTATGATGTCTTGAGCAATCTTCACACTTCGTCTCATCCCGATGTTTCCGCCATTGGTTGGGGTGTGACAATATGCCCCAGAAATTTACCTTCTTCGAACCCAAATGAACATTTTTCAAGGTTGAGTTTCATGTTGACCTTTCTTAGGTTTTGGAAAGTTTCTTGAATATCGTCAAGCATTTGGTATTCTGTTTTGCTTTTGATTACCAAATCGTCGACATACGCTTTCATGTTTTTACCAATTTGACTAGCAAAAGCTTTGTCAACCAGGCGTTGGTAGGTTGCACCCGCATTTTTAAGGCCAAAAGACATCTTTTGATAGCAAAAGATACCCTTATCCGTGTGAAAAGCGGTCTTCTCTTCATCCTCTTCTTTCATAAGGATTTGATGGTAGCCCTTGTACGCATCAAGAAAACCCTTGAAAGGGTAACCAGTAAGGGAATCAACCTTGAGATCGATTTCCGGCAACGGGTAACAATCTTTGGGGCAAACCTTGTTCAAGTCCTTGAAGTCGATGCACATTCTCCAAGAGTTGTCAGGTTTTCGAACCATGACTGGGTTTGCAACCCAGGATTGATACTTGACTTCCCAAAGAATTCCAGCTGAGACAAGCATTTCTACTTCTTGGCATGCTGCCAAGCTTCTTTCGGGTGCTAAACTTCGTTTCTTTTAGACAACAGGCTTGACATCGGGTGGTATCCTCAGCTCATGTTCAGCAATGCTTCGAGGGATACCTGTAACACCCCAGTGTTTCGAAAGTCAAAGTCAAAGTCAAAGTCAAGATTGAAGTCAAAGGAGGAAAAGATTGCTAATTGCAATCTGTCTCCCCTTGCTCAATTCCTGTTTTGACTTCTTTGACTCATAGTTAGTCTATTTTATGTTTACGTTAGTTGTATTATGTGGAGTAACTAATTAAAAGCGCAATAATCGAGGTATGTTTACCGCTACGAATCGCTTTACGACTGTGAATGATAGGAAGTAACAATGCGATAAAGTTAACTAAACGCTAACTCGAATTACGCAATTTGGTGATTGTTATACGTGTGTGTGTGCCTTATGTGTTACTTGTGCATGTTTACTTATGTTATGTGTGGTAATCAATCGAAACGCAATCAAATCGCAATCGAATCGCAATCGCAAAACGAATACGAAACAAGGATGATTATATGTTGATATAGTATGATAATTAGTGGAGAAGAGACAGCGCGCGATATGAATGGTCGGGATTAAAAGTAATTTAAATGGTAAAACTCTATCGCATTCGCATCACTCGCAACCGAAATCGAAACAGCAAAACTCGTCGCACCGAACACTCGAATCAGGCGACCGATCGATCAGGCGACCAAGCCGATCGACCAGCCGTCCGTTCGGACTGCCGTCCGATCGGATGGGCTGTCTGATCGAGCTGCCCAGCCGATCGGTCAGCCATTTCCTCTTTTGGAACTCTATAAATATTCCTGTCACTTTCATTCTTTCTACTTTTGGAAACTGTCTGACCGAACAGCACGCTCTCCCCACCTTTTGCTCGATTTCTCTCAATTCCGGTAAGATTTCGACCTAAATCTTGTACTTTCATGATCTACACGCACTCCTACACCTTTCTATCTTTTAAATCTTAACTTTTAACCGTGAAATCACCAAGATTCAAGGTGTTCTAGGATGACGTCATCATGTGTTCTTGAAGAACTTCATGTTTTGGCCTCAATCCACCAAGAACAACTTGGATCTAACCGATTTCCACATAAACTAACAAAGATCTTTCATAGATCTAAACATGTTCATGGTGAAAAAGATTGAGAGAAGGTTTTCTAACTTTCTTTCAACGCTTTTACACTCAATACCCTCAAAACCGATAGAATCAGGACTTGTGCCGACTTACTACCCGATCAGTGGTTGTGTTAGCTCAAGATCCGGATCCTATCCATGAGGTTTACCGATCTCGGGTTAGACGTGAACCACCGTCTCGAACAGTTCACTAATCAGATTTGGGTGATTCCTGTCCGGTCAGGGGAACCAAGTATTGACAAGGTTTCTGTGGTTTGACTTGATATCAAAATGCCTCGATAAAACGACAAACAAACAAAATAACCAAGTGTGAGACGACCAGGACGACCAGGACAAGGTGCCGTCCGATCGGACTGCTGTCCGAACGGACAGCCACCCGAACGACCGGACAACCGAACGGCTTGCACTATGGGACCCATACTTAACCACTTCATCCAAAGTTTGAGTATTGAACGAACTGCTAACCGATCGGACTGCCATCCGATCGGATTACTCTTCAAATCATGAGATACTTAGGCTTTAACACTTAACCAATTTTTCAACATGTTCAATGCACTAGGAATGCCACCCGATCGAACTACTATCCGATCGAGTGACATCCTGCTGAGAACTTGTTCTCGCTGAAGTACCAGCCGAACGGGTTGCCGGCCGATCGAACGACCGTCCGATCGACCGACCTGAAAGGTAAAGATACTTCAATGTTTTCAAATGCTACAACAAAAACTTCAAAAGTCAAGCCACCATACACAAACACATCCTACTCAAAGGAAGAAACAATCCACTCGAACAGTCATCCGATCGGATTACCGTCCGACCGGACAACTGTCCGAACGGACTCTCACGCGCACGGCCAGCCGAGCGATCGGACAGCCATCCGATCGACCCACCGACACTTGTTTCCGTTTTACGCGTTACTTTTCATTGTACCATCAAACTATTCAGGCTAACTCTACTCTCAAGCGCTCCCTTCAATCCATCAACCGCTGTGAGTATACTCGATTCCTTTTTGCTTTATGCACTTTTGGGTGTTACATACGTTACTTATACAAAATCACCATCGAACACACTACGCAATACTTTAACGCTAACCGATACCGCATGTTATACGTGACTTGATGAATGCTTGTTTGTTATGTTTACACATGGAATGTTGTCTACCTGCCTTAACGACGATAGTACTATAGTTTGGACTCAGCACCCGTTCACTCGGGGGTTGTTAAGGACAATTATTTGCACGGATTACAGTGGTGATCATGTATTAAAAATAGGAATGAAGTTGTTAAGCCAGGGGTGAAACCCTAACCTTGACGACTTGTTCATGGTTTTACAAAACTCTCATCAAAGTCTGGATGGACTCCAACGACCTGAACTCACGATATGACTAGAGGGAGGTGTGCCGGATGCCCAAGAATCGAGGCAGAGGCCCAATCCTGGAAGTCGAAATGAGAATAACAAGTCCTTGAGAATAGTCGAATCACTTTGGGTAGTCAATGTCTAGTAGCCGCAGACGATCTATTTCTCGAATTTTTATGTGTTTCGATTCTAAGCCCGCAACTGCTGACTCGGACGACTCGTTGATTTTATGTGTTTATGTGCATTTATCTCCTTACGTGTTTAAAATTTTGGGGAAATTTTCGATTTTTGCTTTCGCTTCGATCGACAAACACGACTCGCATTGCTTATCTATCTCAAAACGCTGACAAATCGCTAAGTCATGGACGACCTCATGCTGTACACGCTTATATATACTATACTAATCGCTATGCTAAACGCGATCGCTACCTCTGAACGCTCGCAGACTTTGAATGATAGGTTTCTGTATTCTGACTGCCTCTGTGATTAGATGCGTATGTGTTTATGTGTTTCTGTGCCCTACGTGCTTACGTGTTTATGTGTTTCTGTGCCCTACGTGCTTACATGCTTATGTGCTACTGTGTTTATGTGAATCTGTGATTTCATGCCTACGTGTTTATGTGATTATTCGACTGTGTTCCTAAGCTTTAGTAAGTATTAGACGTGTGAGGTGAGATCCGATTATGATGTGTCTGAGACCCATGACGATGTCTGTTGCAGACAATGTCAACTGGACCGTCATCAGGATCCCGTAACCCACTTTCTCGCCAAGAAAAGAGAGACAAACGTCTTGCTGCTATCATCGCTAAACAAGTAGCAAAAGTTGTGAGTGATGTCTATGAGAATGTCAGCAAATCATCTGAGGATTCGAGAACCGAAGCTCCTAAAGCTACCCCCAAAGCTGCCTTCAGTTTCAAGCAGTTCAAGGCTTGTAGGCCAAAGGAATTCACTGGAGAGGAAGGCCCTACAGCGTTGTTCCAGTGGTTTGATTCCATTAAGGTTACTCTTCGATAGAGCGGTTTCCCTGACGACCTCCGCACTCTAAACGCTACTGGCGTCTTCCAGTCCCGCGCACTAGACTGGTGGACGGCCGAAAGAAACAAACGAGGGAACGATGCAGCCTACGGTCTGTCGTGGGACGAACTCAAGGAGGTCATGCTAGAAGAATTATGTCCTCCTCATGAACGCCAAAAGTTAGAAGATGATTTCTGGCACATAAAGCAGAAGGATGGTGAGCACGCTGCTCTAACTGCTCGATTCAAGCAGCTCAGCATCATCTGCCCTGATCAGGTGAAGACTTCTGACATGGCAATCAAGAAGTATATCCGAGCCCTGCCTGACTGTGTTACAGATTTTGTGCAAGCGGCTAAGACTAAGACGATCGAAGAGACCTACCTACTGGCCGCTGAAATCAATGACAAGCGGGTCAAGGCTGGTGTCTGGGATAAAACCTCGAAGCACCTGCATCAAGCTACCACCGCCGCTCCAACTACCGAAACCGCCGCTGCTCAACCGTCAAAGTCCTCACACCGCAAGAAGAAGAACAACAATAGCAGCTCCAGCAACAACAACTGTGCTATCACTACCACTGCTACTCCTATCCAGGCCATACCGGCCAAGCAGCAGCACCATCACCGTCCAGCTCCAACTACTTATGCACCACCGGCAAAATATGCATACACAGGCCCCCACCCTGTTTGCCCAACATGCTCTTATCACCATCCGGTGGGTCTTGCCTGTCGTTTCTGCGCACACTGCAATATGTACGACCACTTCACTGCCAACTGCCATACTGGTCCTCGTCAAGCCCCAACTCAAGCCACTGGTCACCAAGCTCTGCTCCCGGCTCCGCAAGGCCAACAAGCAGCTCAGGCACCCGCGGTCAACCCCTGAGTTTGCTTCGCATGTGGTGATCCCAACCACTTTGCGAACATGTGCCCGAACAGGGTCGTGAAGCAGGAGCCCCAGCAACACCAGCAGCAGCCGCACCAACAGCAGCAGCCTCAGCAGCAGCAGCAAGCAGCACGCGCCAGAACCTTCAATATCAATGCGCGCCAAGCCCAGGATGACAACAACGTGGTCAATGGTACGTTCCTTGTGAATGGTATTTATGCATCGTGTTTGTTTGATACTGGAGCCGATAATTGCTTTGTGTCGTTCGAATGTGAAAAGCTCCTTAGTCATAAACGCTCCTATCTCCCCTTGGCATTTGATGTTGAAGTCGCTACCGGAAGAACCGTCGCCGTTAATTCTGTTCTCCGTAATTGTACTCTTGAGCTCAACAATCACATCTTCCCAATCGACCTTATCCCGATGCAACTCGGAAGTTTCGACGTCATAGTAGCCATGGACTTTGTTCGCAAAAACCATGCTGAAGTTGTATGCTTCGAAAAGATGATTCGATTCTCGCTCGCGAATGGTGATTTATTATGTGTTTATGGAGAAACTGCTTCGAAAGGTCTCAAGCTCATGTCATGTGTCCAAGCTAGCAAATATCTCCGCAAGGAATACAGAGCTTTCTTGGCTAACATTGTAGTAGCGGGGGAGGAAAAGAAAAGGAAGATTGAAGTAAAAGACGTCCCTGTGGTCCGCGAATTTCCTCAAGTGTTCCCTGATGATCTTCCTGGTTTACCACCAAGTCGTGATATCGACTTTCGTATCGACCTCATTCTTGGAGCCAACCCTGTTGCAAAAGCTCCTTACCGACTCGCACCGTCCGAAATGCGTGAACTCTCGAACCAACTCCAGGAATCACTTGAGAAAGGCTTCATTCGCCCGAGCACCTCTCCTTGGGGCGCGCTAGTCCTTTTCGTAAAAAAGAAGGATGGGTCGTTCAGGATGTGCATCAACTATCGGGAATTGAATAAGCTAACCATCAAGAACCGTTATCCCCTGCCTCGCATTGACGATTTTTTTGATCAGCTACAAGGTGCTACGTGTTTCTCAAAGATCGATCTATGCTCAGGTTATCACCAGCTAAGCATTCAGGAGGAAGATATACCCAAAACCACTTTTCGCACTCGCTACGGCCACTATGAGTTCGTTGTTATGCCTTTTGGTTTAACCAACGCCCCTGCGGTTTTCATGGATCTGATGAATCATGCGTGTAAGCCATTTCTAGACCGTTTCGTTATCGTGTTCATCGACGATGGCTTGATATATTCCAAGTCGAAAGCTGAACACGCGCAACATCTACGTTTGGTTCTCGAACTACTCCATGGGAATCAACTCTATGCCAAGTTCTCCAAGTGTGAATTTTGGCTAGAGGAGGTTCAGTTTCTGGGTCACATTGTGAATAGTCAAGGTATTCACGTGGATCTCGCGAAGATTGATGCAGTTAAGAGTTGGATTACGCCTAAGAACCCGTCTGAAGTCCATTCTTTTCTCGGACTAGCGGGCTATTATCGACGATTTATCGAAGGATTCTCTAAAATCGCTGTGCCTCTTACCGCTCTCACGCATAAAGACAGGTCTTTTGTTTGGGGAACCGAACAAGAGTCTGCTTTCTAAACCCTCAAGCACATGCTCTGCAATGCTCCTGTTCTCACATTGCCCGACAGAAACGATGGTTTCATTGTCTATTGTGATGCTTCCAACCTTGGTCTTGGTTGTGTTCTCATGCAACGGGACAAGGTTATAGCTTACGCATCTCGTCAGCTCAAAATCCGCGAGAAGAACTATACAACCCATGATCTCGAGCTAGGCGCGGTTGTTTTTGCGTTAAAGATTTGGCGACACTACCTATATGGTACCAAGTGTACGATCTTCACCGATCATAGGAGTCTGCAACATATCTTTGATCAGAAAGAACTTAATATGCGTCAACGCTGATGGGTAGAACTCCTCAACTATTACGACTGTGAGATTCGTTATCACCCAGGAAAAGCAAATGTCGTTGCCGACACTGTCAGCATACGGAGTTATTTGCTCAGCATTCGCAATACTCAAGCCCAATACGATCTCGAGACTCTCATTCGTGAAGCCCAGCATGCTTGTTTTAATGAACGCACTTTGAAGAGGGAGAGAATCTATCACGATGGAGCTCAGCTTGTAAGTAAATCCAATGGGATATTCCATTTTCTGGACCGAATTTAGATCCCTAAGCGGACCGATTTGCGAAAGATTTTGATGGACGAAGCCTACAAATCCCGGTATTCTATTCATCCCGGTGCCGACAAAATGTACCAGGACCTTCGTTACAAGTACTGGTGGTCGGGCATGAAAAGGGATATCGCTCTCTACGTTGGGAAGTGCCTGACTTATGCAAGGGTCAAGGCAGAACATCAAAGGCCCTCTGGCTTACTCGAGAAACCCCCAATCCCTATGTGGAAGTGGGAGAGTATAGCTATGGACTTCATAACAAAGCTTCCGCACACGTCATCAGGTCACGACAGCATTTGGGTTGTTGTTGATCGTTTGACCAAATCAGCCCACTTTTTGCCAATATGAGAGGACTACAAGGTAGAACGATTAGCCTGAATCTACACCGATGAGATCATTTGTAATCATGGGATGCCTCGCGACATCATCTCAGACCGTGATGCTCGGTTTACCTCACGACTGTGGGAAACGTTTCAAGCTGCTCTTGGTACTACGCTTAATCTGAGTACCACATTCCATCCTCAAACCGACGGTCAGACTGAGAGAACGATCCATACTCTTGAGGACATGCTCCGTTCGTGTGTTATAGACTTCGGTGGTAATTGGGATAAATACCTGCCGTTAGTCGAATTCTCATATAACAACAGTTATTATACCAGCATCCAAATGGCACCATTCGAGGCTCTATATGGAAGAAGATGTCGATCGCCTATTATATGGCACGAGATCGGTCACTCGCAACTAACCGGTCCTGAGCTATTGCAAGAAATGACTGACAAAGTCCTCCAAATTCGAGACAACTTGTTGAAAGCTCGAAGTCGACAGAAAAGTTACGCCGATAGACGACGTAAGCCCCTTGAATTTGACGTTGGCGACTACGTACTCCTAAAGGTATCACCTTAGAATGGTGTGGTCAGATTTGGAAAGAAAGGGAAACTCGCGCCTCGATACGTTGGACCTTTTAAGATTCTGGAAAGGATCGGAAAAGTCGCCTACAGACTCGAACTACCGGAGGAACTTAGTAATGTCCACCCGACTTTCCATGTGTCAAACCTCCGAAAGTGCCTGGCTGAGCATGATTTAATTGTACCTCTCGACGACCTCCAAATAAACGAAACACTACACTTCATGGAGAAGCCTGTCGAAATCATGGATCGCCAAACCAAGAAGCTCAGACGCTCGCGCATTCCTATTGAGAAAGTTCGATGGGAAGGCAAACGAGGCGCAGAGTTCACTTGGTAACTCGAAAGCGACATAAAGGCGAAGTACCCGCAGTTGTTTGTTACGGCTTCGGCCTAATTTCGGGACGAAATTCACTAAACAAGGGGAGGCTGTAATACCCCAGTGTTTCAAAAGTCAAAGTCAAAGTCAAGATTGAAGTCAAAGGAGGAAAAGATTGCTAATTGCAATCTGTCTCCCCTTGCTCAATTCCTGTTTTGACTTCTTTGACTCATAGTTAGTCTATTTTATGTTTACGTTAGTTGTATTATGTGGAGTAACTAATTAAAAGTGCAGTAATCGAGGTATGTTTACCGCTACGAATCGCTTTACGACTATGAATAATAGGATGTAACAATGCGATAAAGTTAACTAAACGCTAATTGAACTAATCGACATCGCGCTCGCAACTCGAATTACGCAATTTGGTGATTGTTATACGTGTGTGTGTGCCTTATGTGTTACTTGTGCATGTTTACTTATGTTATGTGGGGTAATCAATCGAAACGCAATCGAACTCATCGCAATCGCAAAACGAATACGAAACAAGGATGATTATATGTTGATATAGTATGATAATTAGTGGAGAAGAGACAGCGCGCGATATGAATAGTTGGGGATTAAAAGTAATTTGAATAGTAAAACTCGTCGTTCTAAATTCGGTCCAGAAAATGGAATACCAGCCGATCGACCAGCCGTACGTTCGGACTGCCAGCCGTACGTTCGGACTACCGTCCGAATCAGACGTACGTGGTCAATGGTACGTTCCTTGTGAATGGTATTTATGCATCGTGCTTGTTTGATACTGGAGCCGATAATTGCTTTGTGTCGTTCGAATTTGAAAAGCTCCTTAGTCGTAAACGCTCCTATCTCCCCTCGGCATTCGATGTTGAAGTCGCTACCGGAAGAACCGTCGCCGTTAATTCTGTTCTCCGTGATTGTACTCTTGAGCTCAACAATCACATCTTCCCAATCGACCTTATCCCGATGCAACTCGGAAGTTTCGACGTCATAGTAGGCATGGACTTTCTTCGCGAAAACCATGTTGAAGTTGTATGCTTCGACAAGATGATTCGATTCACGCTCGCGAATGGTGATTTATTATGTGTTTATGGCGAAACTGCTTCGAAATGTCTCAAGCTCATGTCATGTGTCCAAGTTAGCAAGTATCTCCGCAAGGAATACAGAGCTTTCTTGGCTAACATTGTAGTAGCGGAGGAGGAAAAGAAAAGGAAGATTGAAGTAAAAGACGTCCCTGTGGTCCGCGAATTTCCGCAAGTGTCCCTGATGATCTTCCTGGTTTACCTCCAAGTCGTGATATCGACTTTCGTATCGACCTCATTCCTGGAGCCAACCCTGTTGCCAAAGCTCCTTACCGACTCGCACCGTCCGAAATGCATGAACTCTTGAATCAACTCCAGGAATAAAAACCTAGACTCTCTAACTTGACTAAACTACTCACCGGCAAGTGGACCGGTCGACTCTAGCAAAGAAAAGTAAGTCCGGAGGTCGAACCCACAAGGACTCTAATTATGTCACACCCCGACCGCGTAAAACAACAAATCGCGGTGGAATCGTCGGGGGGTGTTGTAACAGAATCACTGTTTCATAACACACGGAAATTTGAAATTTGTTTTATTGATTAAAAGAAGTTATAATGTCTTAAAAACAAAGAAACATAACATAATTAACTAGTCTTGCATCTTTTATTGTCACTAAGGCCCAAGTCCGCCTAAGTGTATCTTGATCAATCCTATGCATCATATCCTGAAACACATGTGAAAATAGGTACGTCAGCATAAAAATGCCTGTGAGATACATAGGTTTTGTGAAAATAGGATTCATGACTTGAGTTTAAAGAAATGTTTATTAAAATTTAGTCATGAATCCTGTTTAGTGTTTTCTTTTATAAATCATATGAAAATGCGATAAGAAATCAGATTAATAAAAGAAAGATGTATGGTTATTAAATAACCAAGTAAAATGAATTGTATAAAACAAACTGTTTTGTAAAACAATGTCTTGTAAAAAATATGTTATCTTATGTAAAATGTATATGTCCAAATTGAATGATTTAAATAACGCTACGATATGTAATATTATACAAGCACTTATATATAGGAAGTACCAGCGGCGTATCCACCATGCTTGTATCATATTACACACGCCTCGTTACTTAAATCACTTACCCAAACAAACCACCAATGTAAAATGTTTATGTATAGTCAAATGTCAAATGTTTATGTGAAAACCATCAAATGTAAATCATGTAATGGTAAGTAAAATGTGATTACTTAAACCAAATGTAAAAATGTACAAAACAAAGTATTTGAATAAATCAAAAGTAATGCTTTGTAAAATAATGCATGCTTTACTGATACAAACATCTATGCGGTATTGTAAAACGTCTACATCCAAGCCTTGCGACTGTAGAATAAACCCTAGCACAAAGTCTAAGGTCTACCTAGAAATGTATTCGAATTCGGTCATTCCTTCCACCCAAACATACCTAGGATTTCAGGAATGGGAGTTGTCAAGTCCTATGGTACCACTACTTACTACCGAGCGGCGTAGCTAATGTTAATGAACGTATTTTAGTCCCGTTGAACAAACCAAATGTCATACCAAATGTAAACATGTTATGTGAAAATAATGTACTAAGTATGCTAAGTTAACATACAAAGCGGAAAAGTCATGTAAATCAATGTGCTAGCATGCTCAGTCAACATACATAGCAGAAATGTAATGTAAAACAATGTACTAAGTATGCTAAGTTAACATACAAAGCAGAAAAGTCATGTAAATCAATGTGCTAGCATGCTCAGTCAACATACATAGCAAAAATGTAATGTAAATCAATGTGCTAGCATACTCAGTCAACATACATAGCAAAACATAATGAAATCATGTACTATAAGTGTACTAATGAACATAGCAAGTATGATATAAAACATGGAAAGCATGAAAGTAACAAGTAGGCACATGTGTCAAAATGTTTGAAAAACAGTAAAAGAGGGGTCTATGAACTCACTTGAGGGTGCTTAGAAGTCTTGAACAACAACCAAGCAAAGCTAGAGGGATCACAGAAATCAAACGGCACCTAATATAGATAACTACATAAATAACCGGACCTAAATCGAAAGATCGGATAGAATGAGGTTTCGTAAACCAAATGAGTATAGGAACGCATGTAATATGGTTTAACAAAGCCTACATTCTAATATGAAACCTATCCTAAGTGCTTACGACCCATTACGACCCGTTTAGGTAGCTTATGCTACTTTAACGCGTCGTCCGCGTAAAACGCGTTCGGACTGTCTAACTAGTCCTATGACAAGTAAAATATGCCTTAACATGTCTAATATTGTTGCCTAATCAGTTTAGATGTCAAAATTTAGGTTACATATGCTTAAAATGAATTTTGGCGTAAAAAGGGTATTTTGGTGATTTACCTAAGGCATATATACTACCTATTATACAACTAACTAAACGACGTGACCATAAGGTATAACCTCGGAAGGTTATTCCCTATACAACTATGGTCACCTAATGTGTTTGGTTGGATCCTAATGATCGACCAAACGGGTCGGGTTCGAAAGTATAAGCGATTGTTTAGATCGCTTACCTTACGACCCTATATAAGCACTAAATCTAAAAGTGATGAGTTAAACATGTTAAAAACATGTTTAACGAGGTTTGAAAACAGGTTTGGTATCAAAACAAACGGTTTTGATACCTAAAAGTAGTTTGGTTACAAAATATGCAAGAACACGCATTTTGGCCGAAACTACGACTCGTCACTACGCCTAAATAACGTGGTAATCAGTAGGTATAGTCACTAGGGACTATAACCATCGTGATTACGCTCACGTTATGAAGTTCAAATGAACTTCGTATTGACCATAAACTAGTCAATGCAGAAAGTCAAACATAGTTTGACTTTTAAGCTAAAAACGCATAAAAGAATGAAAGAGGACTTACCAAGGGTCCAATAATGGAAGCTTGATCTAATAATTCCCAGGTATGAAGGTTTTATCCTTCAACTTATGGAAAAATCTGATCAAATGTGGGTTTCAAGTGCAAAGGGGTTGGGGTTTATATAGGATTTATAGGACCGTTAAGATCATTCCTCGTAAAACGAGCTTTGATCTCGACCGTACAAGTGCACCCCTTGTTTTATGAAACCATGGGAGCCCCTAATATGAGCCCATGGTAATGAAAATACCATTTGCAAGTGAGAAAATCAGGTAGATCAGCTGGAAACAGGCTGAAAAGTGAATTATGCAGATCTGGCAGATTCTCGCGGCCCGCGTAGGTGTCATATGGGTCTTACGCGGCCCGCCTGGGCCTCAGGTCTGCACATCAAGTTTTAGAAATTGCAGTTTTAGTACCTGCATGTGTTTACGGCCTTTTTCGACACGTTTAAGGCCCGTTAAACAATTTTTAAGGCTCTACAATGATGCCTAAGTATGAGGGACTTGAAACATGCTCAAAAATATGTCGGATGTCGGTTCGTTTGGTCGTATGAACGCGATATTCGCTTAATTACGACGAAATGCGCACGAACGTGAAAAACGATCCAAATTACGCGACGAATGGATTTTTCTCATGCCAAACACTAAAACAAAATATTTTAATGCTTACATAAATTTTTGGATGTCCGGTGTATTCAGAACGTAAGATATGCGCGAAAATGCAAACTTGTGCACTTTTTAACGCTTTTAGTCCCTGAATGAGCATAAGGTTTATTTTAGCACACCGAACCCCTCAAAGCCTATTTATAAGCTATGTAAAGGATATTTAGGGTATGTTTAACTTATGATCAAGTTTCAGAATGTTCGTTACAGTACGAATCGACATACTTTCGCAGTTTGTCGAATTTAGTCCCTGTAAGCGAATAAACTTGATTTCGGCACACCAAACCTTCCAAAACTTATTTCTAAGTTATTTAAAGGTTATTTAAGGTATGTTAAGCCTATTTCACTATTCCGGAGTGTTTGTTACATTAAACTGGTTATATTTACGCATTAGTGCGCGTATAACCTTCCAGAAAGCGATTTAGAGCCCGAAATCGAACAAGAATTGATATGTGCAAGTGATACACGTATTTATACAAATCCCAAGTATAAAATAAAATATTTAATTGGTTTGGTATTTTTTTATGGTTGAAGTGACACAGGTGTCACAAATTAATTACCTTAACGACTTTATTTAGTAGACACTGACACGACTTAACAATTGTTGTGTTTTAAGGGGGGTTTTACTAAAATCCTAAAATTGAAATTAAAATGAAATTAAACTGAGACACGAACAAAAACTAAGGTTTGATTCAGATGAGATTAACGACTACCTAGGCTTGAATCCAGTTTAACTATGAATGGATTTCCAACGGTATTATAGTTGTATGGAGTAGGGATCGTAAAATACTAAACCCTAAGGTATTTCAAGCTAAGACTTCCCGACCCTTCTCACGAAGAAACCTAGGAAACCCTACAAGGCTGTTATGAACACCGACAATTAGACTTCCTCTCAGTCCTCTAACGACTCTAAAAGTGCCTTAATTCGACTATCTACCTCTCAGCGCGATAATCTAAGGCAATCCTAGATTCTAACTTGGTTCACTAGACACAAATGCAATTAGGGAACTAAAACCGACTTCTCTCAAAACCTGTCTTAGCTATATATTGTACTGAGACCTAATAACTAACTCGAGCCTCTCAGCGACAAGTTAAGCAGAATATTTAATTCTAATTGTATTTTAATTACTGTTTCTAAGGCTATCGGCCGATTTACCCAAAGATCACCCAGACCCGCAAGGATGCAAATAATCAACACAAATTTATTATGTGAAAGACATTCACCAAAATCTATGTGAAATAGTAAGTAATCAATAATCAAAAGTAAATACGCACACGCACCAAATTAGAAATTCTAGAACACTTTACTTTCACAGATCAATCCATAACAAACAATAAAGACCCGTTAAAAATCCAAACTTGATCAAACTATCATCTTGCCTAGGTAGTAACAAAGGTTTTAGCCAAGAAACATGTTGTCTAAAATAAACAAAGCAAGTTCAAAACAAGAATTCATTGGAAAAGTATTGAAACACGAAATTAAAGAAAACCGGGAGATAAGACCCGAACAATCTTCGTTTCCACGCTCCAAGCTTCAACCGAATGATTCCCGCAAGCTAAATCACTCCGAAATACTCGAAAATTACTCTGAAATTCGCCTAGGGTTTTCTTGATTCGTAACTTGTTAATGATAATGATTAACTTAAGTTTTTATACCAAACCCTAACACAAGACAAATAAAATTCGCCAGCTAACCCCGTCGCGTCGCGTGACGGGTAAGGTCCCTTGTGGTGGCGCGACGCCACCATCACAAGATTCAGATTTTGTTTGTTACATGCTGGCGTCACGCGACTGATATGATCATCTGCCCATGGTGCGATGCCACGGGTGTTTTTTCACAGAATCTTGCGTCCAAAACTCAGCTTTCACTCCCAAAACTCTTCAAGAATTATTCTAACTCTTTTAGACTTGTTCCAAGACTTAATGTTTCAGCATTTCAGCTCGTGTTTGCTCCTTTTTCATCAACTTCATGTATCAAGACCTGGAAAACGCAAACATAATCAATAGCACGTAATTCTAGATAAAACTAAACTATAAATAACAATAAATTGTACAAACTATACACGATATAAGGATGTATTTTGCAATACATCAAATATCCCCACACTTGCTCTTTTTTCGTCCTCGAAAAAGAATTGTGCAACGGAATCAGAGACGAACAATCACTTGGGTAATAAATTATTTATATCTTATTAAAACCAAGGCTTGCGTTAGCCGAGATTGCGAATATACTTATCCCTTTAAACCCGAGTCCAATCCTAAACCCTTATCATGTGATTTAATTTAAGTGCGGTCAGTCTACCTAAGGTCTCACACTAGAATCTACGGTCTACCTACTCCCACCTCAAGCTTATAGGACTAAAGGAACGATCATTTGACCAATTCCCAACCGTCTTATATCAAAACCAAGAGAGTTTACAATCAGATTTTTTTCCTTTCCATTCTTTTCGCTTTTCTCTTTTTTTTCTCTTTCATGAGCGTAGACGATGCTTTCCCTAACCAAGAGGCAATCCGGTTGTAGAGTCGCTATCCCCAACCCAGATTACTTAAGCTTCGGTACTTTTTTTTCTTTTCTTTGCACGGTCGATTTCACACATCCTAGCGGTAATCCGGCTGTAGAGTCACTATCCCCAGCCCAGACTACATAGGAATGCACTACTTTCATTTAGTTTCTAGCTCACTTTTTATTCTATTTTTTTCTATTTTTCGCATGATCACAAACTCTAATAGTTTTAACTTATAACGGTGCCCCTTATACTATTATCGGCAGTTTTGATTTCCCATATCTCCCAGGCGAAAACCCACTAGCAGACCGACTATTAAGGTATATTAGCTCAAAGGGACTTAAAACCAAACCCGGGCCTATCCACATATCCCTAACTAGACGCAAGCTTGATTTATTATAATCTCATATTATTATTATTCAACCCAAGCAAAAATTCACCTTTTCTATCATTTTCCGTTTTAAATATACAAACTTCTCATATCGAAGGACATTTTTCTGATTTTTCAATTTTTTTGGATTTTTCAATTTTTTTTTGTTGTATTTTTCAATATAAGACTCGATTATTTACATGTATCCCGTCCCCACACTTAAAGGTTGCATTGTCCCTAATGCAAGAATGGAAATACGACTCAACTACCTAAATAACTACTAGACTACTAACGAACTAACTAAATAAATAACGAACTAAAGACGAAATAAATAAATAAATTACAACAACAAAAAGGGAAACGACTTAGCTGATATGTGAGACTGTCAAAGTGCCAGTCATTTCCACATAAGCCCTCCAATTCGAAACGCGCTCAGCAAACAACTCTACCCTCGGACACGCGAACGAAAGCGGCTAACACAATCAACCTATCAATCATCAAACAAACTACCAAACCATATCATCATATATATATATCAAAATCATCAATAGTTCATCAGTTTCATCACATCAACCAACCCAGCCACCCTAACCAACCTGTTTAACATGTATAAATATCAGTACAGACCAAAAGTATGAGGATAAAAAACAGCATAAAAGAAAAATAATCAACAAAAGATATAGTATCAGCTGCTACTCCTGCATCCTCGTGCTATCCCCACTCTACTCCTCACTATCCACTATCGGACTCATGCCTGCTCTCTTGCCGACCACCTGCACCACTGCTCTCCCCAAATACCTGAAACGGAGGCTCCGGATCAACCTGTGCACCAGCACCAGCATGGCCCTCCTGCTGCCTAGGCTGGAAGTAATCCGGGATCCTCATGCTGTGAGTGGACATCATATAACGGAGAGCATCATCCTGCCTCTCCTGACCCAACCGAAGTGCCTCGATCAAATGCTCCAGCCTGTCAAATCTCTGCTCCACATAGCCAGAGAGTGACTCCAAAGTAAGAGGCTAAGGTGGAGGTTGCCTCCTTGGGTATTGACGTGCTGGCAACTCGTGTCGCTGAGGCGGCTGCTGCCGATGTGTGGGCTCAATTTGAATCATGACATCCTCAGCTGGATGTCCCTGTGGCGGCAGAACCTGTGGACCCTGTCTGATCGGCTCCCATCCGTAGGGTTCCTGCCATGACACGATGCCTGCCTGCTACAGCTCTTTCACCCCAAAAGTCGCCGTCGTGGGCCCCTCATGTAAAAATTCAGGAAGATATTTGTCAAGCACCCCCAAATTTGTTGCAATCCTAGTAATGTATGGGCCCATATCCAACCCAGCACGAATACCACCTCGACGACCTCTACTAAAAGAATCTGCTAAGACCGTAGCCAAATTCATCTCCCTATTCTGCACTCTACACATCAAGACAAACAACTCTATCCAGTTCGCCTTGTTCTCCCCCGACTTCCGACCTACAAGTGTAGTAGACAAGATCTTCAGCACATACCTATACACCGGATTACGAACCAACGTGATCAGGTTCGTAGTCACAAACGGATGATCGGAAATCGTACTCCAAAACTCTCTCAACTCAGTCGCACCGACACCACAATCCCTAGGCTTAGTATAAGCACCCCTCAAGCATGTAACAAACTCCGGCCTCTTTACCTCCTCTTCGGTATATAACCCTGAAACTATAGCAAACCACGCCATGTTCATCTCATACACCTGCCTCCCCAGACTAAACGACACCGATGTATCCTGCTCGAACTTTCCCTCCTTATGTAACCAGGTGCTATGAAACTCTAAAACCAACTCCTCATACTGAGGCTCTATACACTCCAGCACATCAATCAACCTTTGACCCAAAAGCTCTCTCACCTCCTGTTGCGAGCCTATCTCATCCAACCACCTCCAATCGATAACCCGGTGCTGAAGTAGCTCAGTATCTTTCAGTTTGTCAAATTTGTTCCATTCAGGTGAATTCAGCTCAAACTTTAGAATCGGGTGATTTGCTGTTACACGCATTTTCTGATCCAGAATAAAGTTA
>JARYGA010032322.1:0-31749 GCA_030545235.1 Helianthus tuberosus | reverse complement strand
GGAAGGTAGCCGGTCTAGAGGCTTTCACACTGGCCTTAACTTCTGGGGCTAAACCCCCGATGAATCGAGCTATCCTTTTGGGTTCCGGTGTCACAAGATAAGGGACCAACCTTGACATGGTGTTGAAGCTTGTAAGGTAGGCTTGACAATCCAGGTTTTTCATAATCAGTGATAAGAAATCAGCTTCAATCTTTTCAACCTCATGCTGAGGGCAGTAGTTCTCCTTGATCAATGACACAAACTATTCCCAAGTCATATTGTACAATGGGATTTTCCCTGTAGCTTGGATCAAAGATCTCCACCAAGCTAATGCCTCACCCTTAAATGACTGAGACACGAATTTCACCACATCCTTATTACCGCAACCACTGATATCTACCACAGTGTCCATCTCATCCAACCATGTCATGCAGTCTATAGCTCCTTTTTCCCCAGTGAAGTCCCTGGGTTTGCATGAAACAAAATACTTATAGGAGCAACCCTTATCACGGGGTCCTTGATTCAGTACGATCCTTTGAGATAGAACACTCCTTTGGTTTAATGAGTGATGGGAATTACTGTTGTGATCAGTGTGAGTTTTAGAGGGTGGTTTAGAGTGTGGTGCAGATTGGGTCCTTACATGGGTACCACTGGATTCATGGAACTGTCTATCCAAAGCTCGAGTAATGGCATTGTCTATCATTGCCTGCAGTTCTGCACCCGCTACGTTAATTCGGGTATTATCATGATCCTCCATTGGGTGACTGTTGATCTCATCCGAGTCAGCCATGTAGTTTGAACTGTTACATAAGATATTGAGAATAATTTATTTGGGAGTTTATTATGAAATTGTCTTTTATGGCAATTCATTAACCATGGTAAACATAGACCATATTTGGTTAATTTGTTAATCATATTTATTTAGGATTTTTATTATAATTTATCCTAATTATAAAACAATAACAGTATTATTAGTGGCACAAAAGACCTAGTCACAGGGACATTCTAAATCATAAGCCATGATTTCAAAGAATCGAGGCATTAAGGTTTGAACATAGTTCTTTACCTTTTTCTGACAGGGAGTCGTAGACTACTACCGTCTTTTGTCTTATATGACAATGAGTATGGCCCGTAGGCACTACATTATCTATGGATGTTTAATATATGGTCATCTTAATTGATGGTTTAAACCCATGATTTATAGATCATCAGGTTAGGATAGGAATCTTTTGAAGAATCCTATTATAAGAATGACGTGTGTGATTTTAACGAATCACGTCTGCCAGGAGCGTTAACATATTTTCAGATGTTAACAGGGATTTGAATCTTTTTAAACAGGTCTTACCATTTTGGTCAAGTCTTTTAATGACATGCAAGCTAGGTTACACCTTTAAGATTCTTATTCAATATTTAATAGGCAGATTATTTTTAAAAGGAATGATTTTTAATTTATTTATTTCATGTATAATATATTATGCATATAATGATAAAAATGAAAATTTTAAAACTTAACATTCCATTAAACATTAAAAGGAGTACACATTGCCCTAAACGGGACTTTTAACAGAAATAACTTGCCCACGCAGGGGCTAAACTGTGACAACCCGTAATTTACGGCTCTTAATTACGTGATTAACAAGTGATTAACGCGATAATAAATAGTGTTTACAGCGCGAATTAACTTAATAAGGCCTTTGGAGTGCCTGGGAGTGTCTATCCGTCTTTACAGTGCGCGAATGGTGGTTTACAGAGAAACCGGTAAAACGTTAAACGGCAACAGATTTAAACCGAACAGAATACTGACAACGCCGACTGATATTAAATTTTTACGATATATTTTAGCTTCGTAATTATATTTTTGTGACTACAGTCGAAACCGGATCGAAAAACGGATTAAAGACAGCAACGATACAATTTTTCGCGATTATTACCATGATCGATGAACGGGCATGCAAACAACGACTACCGACCATATTTTTGTGTGTTTTAATTTTTGACATTAAAACGGAGTTCAGGATTTAACAACAGGTCTCGTAGGAATTACGGGCCACTTACACACGGGGATTGAGCTTATGGGCCCTGGGCCTAAGCCTAAACCTACACATAATATATTAGATCTCTACTACAAGATTGTTTCTTATAGATCTTTCCAAAAATCCGTTCAAAATCTGAACAAAATCTCTTGACTAGATCTCACAAGATCTCTACCCTATTAATAACCATACCTATACTTGATTTTATCTATATATACACACAAACAATTTATGTCTTCAACACCCTCTCTCTCTCTCTCGATATGAACATCAGACAACAAGCAACATCCTCTCTCCTCTCCTTCAATCTAACCTGCACACCCAAATCCCTTTACCCCTCTCCCTCTCCTTTCTCGGTGCAGATCAACAACACCAGCCCCCCCCCCCCCCCCCTTTCGATTAACAAAATGAACCACCACCACCACCACTGTTCGGTGGTGGTGCGGTGGTGCGGCGGCCAGAAACGGGAGAGAGAGACAGACGAGACAGAGAGAGAGAGAGGAGATCGAGAGAAAGAGAGAGAGGCTGATGAGAGAGAGAGACGGCGTGAGAGAAAGAGGGAGCCGACCCCTCTCCACCGCTCACGGCGGCGACGGTACAACAAGAGGGAGAGAGACAGAAGAAACAGAGGAGAGAGAACCGGTGGCGCGTGGTGGCGCGTGGAGGCCGGCGGTGACGGCGGTGGTGGTGCCTTTTGGTCCGTCGATGATTCACGGTAAGAACCAGCTCCCTATTTTCTTCATTTCTTTTTGGTGGCTGATGATGATTGGATCGGGTTTTGTTCATGGCTCGGGTCAGATTCAAGGGTGGATCAGTTTCAAGCTTGGTGGTGCTTCGAGTTATGGTTCAGATTTTGTTTCGGGTTTCACGGTAACTCGGTTCGGGTCCGGGTCAACAACTGGTCAACAGAGACGTTCGGGACAGATTCGGGTTCGGTTCGGTCAGGCGACTCGGTCGACTCATCAGCGAGTCAACTCAGTCAGCGAGTCGACCCGGTTCGGACGAGTCCACTCGGTTTGGTTTGGGTCAGTCGGTTCGGGTCAGATTAGGAAGCGGTTCGGTCGACTCGGTCAAACTCAGTCAACTCAGCGAGTTGACTCGGTCAGCTCGGCTTTCGGCACAAGAAGATTTGGTAAAGATTAACGATGCGTTTATTTCGTTATATTTGTAGTTTAATTAAACACGTGAAAAACGAGCTCGAACCGGTTAAATCATAACATATGTTTGATATATTAGACAAAAGTATATATATTGATTGAATATTGTTGAGTTTGACAAAATATATCGACACATGGTTGTCGGGGGCGTCCAAAAATAGAGGAAACTCTGCCCGTTTTTCGAGAAAATCCATAAATACGGAGTGTTTTTATTTCAAACACCTAAAACGCGAATTCTTTTATAAATAAATATAGTATATATGTTTATTTCGAATATCAAACGACACGACAATGGTGTTACTAAAATAAATATAGTTATATATTTATTCTAAATGTCGTACAACGCGAAATCTTTTACAAAAATAAATATGGTTTAGATATTTATTTTCAAACATAACAACTCGACGATTTCTTTATAAAATAAATATAACTCTTCATATTTATTTTATACGCCTAAACGGCATATACGTATATTTTCGGCAAATATACACAAGACGGGATATATATAATACAAGTTATTATTTTCATACGAAACGCGATATATGATACGAGTTTGTTATATGATATTTTCATAGAAATATTCTTTTATACACGTATGACTACTCGAGACGGCTAACACACCTACAACGAGATAGTTATATATTTTTATATGAATATTTATTCATTTTAAGTCTCTCGGAAACTAAGTCTTTTGCAAGACTTACTAAATTGCTACTGGCATTAAACGAGACTTAACTCGTATAACTTAATCTTTTCCATTAAGTTAACATCTTACTGTCGAATCGTTCGGCTAACGATTCGGTAGAGCTCGGTGACACGTAGACTAGTTACCGCTTTGTTTAGAAACTTATTAGATATTCCGTGTTAGGAATATTGTAGAATGCACGCTAGCGAGTCTCATCTTGGAAACGACATCACAAAGTCGTACAATAGCTAGCTTTGCACAGGACTATTCAGGTGAGTTCATAACCCCACTTTTTACGGCTTTACATTTTTATAAATGTTTTCGGGGTGGAAAGACATGCACGTTTTGCAAAAACATACAAAGTTTTGAACAAACGCAAAACTCGTATTTCTAAATCATATTACGAAGGGATTTCGAGGAACACAAATGATTTACGAAAGGTTTATACTAAACATACCGGTTCTCAAACAAACGTATCTTTTAGAATATGCATACCCACAAATTCTAGTTTTCTAAACTACGGGTAAATACAAAAAGCACTCTTGGTGAGAACGAGTACCAAGTATGATGCAAATGCTTATTTTTGAAATGTGAATGATATCTGGCCAGGGTGACCAGGGATCTGGTCAGGGTGACCAGGAATCTGGCCAGGGTGACCAGGGATTATTTTTACATGGTATGGTTAGCGTAAGGAGGGTTACTACTTAGATCATGTGAGTGGGTAGGTGGCACTTGAGGCCATTAATCCTCATTGTAGGACCGAGGGGCACGATGCGGTAGATCTATCTGGGTGTAGCGAGCCCAGCCCCCAGGACAAACAGTTAACGTTCCTCGGGGTGACTATGTTCCCGACGCACAAATCCGCTAGGTTTGAGTCTTCCTACTTGCACTTCACACATATCAATGGTCTTGCAAACCATTGGTGATCTCTTTTTCCTTATTTGCTACATACCAGGGATTTTATACTTACGAAACATACTTGTTCATATAAATTAACTACCATGTTTTATACAAAATTCAAAGCATAGGGTTATGCGGGTCAAAGTCAGGGTGGGCATTGATGATTATACGAACATTACAAAAACATGGTTTTATGAACATAACGTGTTACAAACACAACGTTTCCATATAACTTGGCAAGAAAATGAATTTTAAATTCATTTTCTCAATACTATTTCAAAAACCGGTTATTCCAAAGATTTATTTCAAATCTTTCACAATACCAAAGATTTATTTCAAACCTTTCACAACTCAAAAGATTTATCTCAAATCTTTTATGAACAAACTATGAACTCGCTCAACTTTTTGTTGATTTTTCTCGCATGTTCTTTCTCAGGTTGCATTTCTAAGCTATGGAACGTTTGGAATAGGAGAACCATGTGGAGTCGAGTACTTAGCGGGCGTTCAATTTCTAGAAAGACTTTGCTTAATTTGCTTCCGCTGTGCAATGAAGATACCAGTCCAGTCACGCCAATGCTCTGATATTTCGGGGTGTGACAGATTGGTATCAGAGCTATAGGTTACAGCGAATAGGGTTCTCTGTAGAGATACCTAGGCTCTAACCTCCCTTTTCTCTGGGACTTAGACTATCAAGACGTTGAATACATACAGAACGCCTAGTACTCGAATATGGTCTCCAACCGTTGCCGAAAAGCAAACAGTCAAAATTTTGTTTTCAAACACACGCGATTGTGATGTTTTATAGACGGTACACAAAACAATTACATACAGTACCCAACACTCTGAGAGTTTAAGAAGTTCAGTCTGAGAGGCTGAGAGAATTAGGCTAGTGGGACTAGGAAGAGCAGTCTGAGAGGCTGGGAGGCTAGTGGGACTAGGAAGAGCAGTCTGAGAGGCTGGGAGGCTAGTGGGACTAGGAAGAGCAGTCTGGGAGGCTGGGAGGCTAGTGGGACTAGGAGAATTACTTGATTGCTTATTGGTGACTAACATGTTCATGATTGATTATTTGTGCACGTGCGTGGTTATTAAAGGTCATCACGTAGGAACCACGTATATTAACTCGGGCACACACTGCTATCCATATTGTCTATGATATTTTAACTTCCCGAGCAGGCATCCTACGCATAACAAAACGCTAGCGCATGAGAATACATAGAACTCAAAATTTTACGCCAACGAATGTCGGGGTACATCACCTTCTACGCGGCACACAACGCTAGTGCACAGGTATACGTGAAACTTAAGCTATACATCAACGGAGATTGAAGTACGACACGTACGACTATCAAGGCGAGGCCTTTGGGAAGAAACGATGGCGCAATTCAACGACGACGCTAGATTCCTGTCAGCAGGAGAACTAACGATCAGGAAACGACAACTTGTCACGCGATCCTGCAACGACACGAATCACGCCAGGGAGAAGACTATTGTCTCCGCATCCCCCCCCCCTACCTAATTAATGACAAATACGATATGTTCGACATTCCATGGTAATGTCACCTAACAGTTGGTCGTCACACGAAACCCCAGGTAAGGTCCTCAAATTTCTTTTATTGAAATTTCGAATTTCACATTTCGCAACTTACTGAGTAGATTTTCGTATCTCTACTCCTCTTAATGGACATTGTGCCACAATCATTACTATTGACTTGTGAACTCGAATGACCCACATTATTGTAACTGTTGGCTTCTTTGTTATCAAGTCAACACATTTTCTTGAAAATTCCTCTTCTTTTCAAGTTACATACATGGTTTTTCGTTGTGACCATGCCGAAAGTTTTCTTGTCGATACATATACTTATTGTCGGATTACGCTAAAACCAAGTTCAATTGTTTGAACTTGTTCATTACACATATTCATTTCAGAACACAATATGATGTATTGGGAGCATCATATTCAAATTCGTTTTAACAAGTGTTTCATTTGTTCCGAGTCGAAGTAAACTTGTTTGGCATTCGACTCCGTTAAATTGTTTGTTGATTCCGACACCATGTGATGGTGATTTTCATTAGTTTGAAGCTTGCGCTAAACTCGTTTACGCATCTCATGCACGGATTTAATTAATTATTCATTTATTTGTTTTAAATCCGCTTCGATTTATCATAGTTAAACAGTCTTAATACAATAGTGTGTTAAGGCAATGGTACACAAATTCATTTCATATTCCGGTGTACCTACTAACGTTTCTTTCATTATCGATCGAAAGACTTGCGATATTCATTGCTCCTTTCTCTTCGATCGAAACAGTAATTCTTTGGTGCTCCATCTTCAATTGAAAATTCTTTGATGTTTGTTTGGAACAAACATTCATATTTACTTCATTACGCTTTCAATTGACTTCAAACACGGTGAATTTGTTTGATCACCGCTATTATTGAATTATTTCAATCGCTACGACACTTTGTGGCGTCGGTATGACTTGCAGCTTGCGCTGATCACGATCGAGCGTTTCATGCAAACTATATTATATTTGAGATCGTTGATTCTAAGTTCATCCAGTGGATGTTATTGCTTCTGGAACTCATTGACATGTTATAAACGTTCCTATGGAATTCGATTGGTCGAAGTTCCTGTTCATTGTTGGATCCTTGTTAACTTAGTCGCACTGGTGACAGTATCATCACGTCTCGTTTCCTCTGACATCAATTACTGAGACACATTACTTTTAAAACCGTTGGGTTCTTATTGTTGAGGAATGTCATTAAAATTCACATGATTCGAATAAGTCTTGTTTCGATTACGCGGTCATTCACTTTGTTATTATTCGGACTTACCTGCGAATAACACAATTCTGGGGAGATAACATAGACTAAATTTCGAGGACGAAATTTCTGTAACAGGGGGAGAATGTGACAACCCGTAATTTACGGCTCTTAATTACGTGATTAACAAGTGATTAACGCGATAATAAATAGTGTTTACAGCGCGAATTAACTTAATCAGGCCTTTGGAGTGCCTGGGAGTGTCTATCCGTCTTTACAGTGCGCGAATGGTGGTTTACAGAGAAACCGGTAAAACGTTAAACGGCAACAGATTTAAACCGAACAGAATACTGACAACGCCGACTGATATTAAATTTTTACGATATATTTTAGCTTCGTAATTATATTTTTGTGACTACAGTCGAAACCGGATCGAAAAACGGATTAAAGACAGCAACGATACAATTTTTCGCGATTATTACCATGATCGATGAACGGGCATGCAAACAACGACTACCGACCATATTTTTGTGTGTTTTAATTTTTGACATTAAAACGGAGTTCAGGATTTAACAACAGGTCTCGTAGGAATTACGGGCCACTTACACACGGGGATTGAGCTTATGGGCCCTGGGCCTAAGCCTAAACCTACACATAATATATTAGATCTCTACTACAAGATTGTTTCTTATAGATCTTTCCAAAAATCCGTTCAAAATCTGAACAAAATCTCTTGACTAGATCTCACAAGATCTCTACCCTATTAATAACCATACCTATACTTGATTTTATCTATATATACACACAAACAATTTATGTCTTCAACACCCTCTCTCTCTCTCGATATGAACATCAGACAACAAGCAACATCCTCTCTCCTCTCCTTCAATCTAACCTGCACACCCAAATCCCTTTACCCCTCTCCCTCTCCTTTCTCGGTGCAGATCAACAACACCAGCCCCCCCCTTTTCGATTAACAAAATGAACCACCACCACCACCACTGTTCGGTGGTGGTGCGGTGGTGCGGCGGCCAGAAACGGGAGAGAGAGACAGACGAGACAGAGAGAGAGAGAGGAGATCGAGAGAAAGAGAGAGAGGCTGATGAGAGAGAGAGACGGCGTGAGAGAAAGAGGGAGCCGACCCCTCTCCACCGCTCACGGCGGCGACGGTACAACAAGAGGGAGAGAGACAGAAGAAACAGAGGAGAGAGAACCGGTGGCGCGTGGTGGCGCGTGGAGGCCGGCGGTGACGGCGGTGGTGGTGCCTTTTGGTCCGTCGATGATTCACGGTAAGAACCAGCTCCCTATTTTCTTCATTTCTTTTTTGGTGGCTGATGATGATTGGATCGGGTTTTGTTCATGGCTCGGGTCAGATTCAAGGGTGGATTAGTTTCAAGCTTGGTGGTGCTTCGAGTTATGGTTCAGATTTTGTTTCGGGTTTCACGGTAACTCGGTTCGGGTCCGGGTCAACAACTGGTCAACAGAGACGTTCGGGACAGATTCGGGTTCGGTTCGGTCAGGCGACTCGGTCGACTCATCAGCGAGTCAACTCAGTCAGCGAGTCGACCCGGTTCGGACGAGTCCACTCGGTTTGGTTTGGGTCAGTCGGTTCGGGTCAGATTAGGAAGCGGTTCGGTCGACTCGGTCAAACTCAGTCAACTCAGCGAGTTGACTCGGTCAGCTCGGCTTTCGGCACAAGAAGATTTGGTAAAGATTAACGATGCGTTTATTTCGTTATATTTGTAGTTTAATTAAACACGTGAAAAACGAGCTCGAACCGGTTAAATCATAACATATGTTTGATATATTAGACAAAAGTATATATATTGATTGAATATTGTTGAGTTTGACAAAATATATCGACACATGGTTGTCGGGGGCGTCCAAAAATAGAGGAAACTCTGCCCGTTTTTCGAGAAAATCCATAAATACGAAGTGTTTTTATTTCAAACACCTAAAACGCGAATTCTTTTATAAATAAATATAGTATATATGTTTATTTCGAATATCAAACGACACGACAATGGTGTTACTAAAATAAATATAGTTATATATTTATTCTAAATGTCGTACAACGCGAAATCTTTTACAAAAATAAATATGGTTTAGATATTTATTTTCAAACATAACAACTCGACGATTTCTTTATAAAATAAATATAACTCTTCATATTTATTTTATACGCCTAAACGGCATATACGTATATTTTCGGCAAATATACACAAGACGGGATATATATAATACAAGTTATTATTTTCATACGAAACGCGATATATGATACGAGTTTGTTATATGATATTTTCATAGAAATATTCTTTTATACACGTATGACTACTCGAGACGGCTAACACACCTACAACGAGATAGTTATATATTTTTATATGAATATTTATTCATTTTAAGTCTCTCGGAAACTAAGTCTTTTGCAAGACTTACTAAATTGCTACTGGCATTAAACGAGACTTAACTCGTATAACTTAATCTTTTCCATTAAGTTAACATCTTACTGTCGAATCGTTCGGCTAACGATTCGGTAGAGCTCGGTGACACGTAGACTAGTTACCGCTTTGTTTAGAAACTTATTAGATATTCCGTGTTAGGAATATTGTAGAATGCACGCTAGCGAGTCTCATCTTGGAAACGACATCACAAAGTCGTACAATAGCTAGCTTTGCACAGGACTATTCAGGTGAGTTCATAACCCCACTTTTTACGGCTTTACATTTTTATAAATGTTTTCGGGGTGGAAAGACATGCACGTTTTGCAAAAACATACAAAGTTTTGAACAAACGCAAAACTCGTATTTCTAAATCATATTACGAAGGGATTTCGAGGAACACAAATGATTTACGAAAGGTTTATACTAAACATACCGGTTCTCAAACAAACGTATCTTTCAGAATATGCATACCCACAAATTCTAGTTTTCTAAACTACGGGTAAATACAAAAAGCACTCTTGGTGAGAACGAGTACCAAGTATGATGCAAATGCTTATTTTTGAAATGTGAATGATATCTGGCCAGGGTGACCAGGGATCTGGTCAGGGTGACCAGGAATCTGGCCAGGGTGACCAGGGATTATTTTTACATGGTATGGTTAGCGTAAGGAGGGTTACTACTTAGATCATGTGAGTGGGTAGGTGGCACTTGAGGCCATTAATCCTCATTGTAGGACCGAGGGGCACGATGCGGTAGATCTATCTGGGTGTAGCGAGCCCAGCCCCCAGGACAAACAGTTAACGTTCCTCGGGGTGACTATGTTCCCGACGCACAAATCCGCTAGGTTTGAGTCTTCCTACTTGCACTTCACACATATCAATGGTCTTGCAAACCATTGGTGATCTCTTTTTCCTTATTTGCTACATACCAGGGATTTTATACTTACGAAACATACTTGTTCATATAAATTAACTACCATGTTTTATACAAAATTCAAAGCATAGGGTTATGCGGGTCAAAGTCAGGGTGGGCATTGATGATTATACGAACATTACAAAAACATGGTTTTATGAACATAACGTGTTACAAACACAACGTTTCCATATAACTTGGCAAGAAAATGAATTTTAAATTCATTTTCTCAATACTATTTCAAAAACCGGTTATTCCAAAGATTTATTTCAAATCTTTCACAATACCAAAGATTTATTTCAAACCTTTCACAACTCAAAAGATTTATCTCAAATCTTTTATGAACAAACTATGAACTCGCTCAACTTTTTGTTGATTTTTCTCGCATGTTCTTTCTCAGGTTGCATTTCTAAGCTATGGAACGTTTGGAATAGGAGAACCATGTGGAGTCGAGTACTTAGCGGGCGTTCAATTTCTAGAAAGACTTTGCTTAATTTGCTTCCGCTGTGCAATGAAGATACCAGTTCAGTCACGCCAATGCTCTGATATTTCGGGGTGTGACATAAACTGATAATACAAGTCCTCGCAGGGACTGATTACTAAGATAGGTGTCCACGCAGGGACTAAAAAGACAAGTCCACGCAGGGACTAAAGAAAGACAAGTCCATGCAGGGACTAAGTACATAGATAAATGTCCACGTAGGGACTTGATTGAAATAAGGAAATACAACAATACATATAGGGATTCAATTATCCCTCTTCTTCTTTCCTTTTAACAAGCTTGCCAGTCCCTTGAGAAATCCCCGGTTGTTCCTACGCTCTTCCTGAAACTCTCGTTCCACCCTGTTTAGCCTGTGGAGGATTTCCTCCTGTTCCGGTGGGGAAAACCGTGGTGGCTGCGGCTGGTGCTGAATCGGAGGTCGAGCAGGTATTTGATACCCATGAGTTGGGTATCCCACTCCCCAGGGGGCTCCGTATGGTCCTTCAAGATGAAGGGCGTTGTAGTTTGCTGCAACAAGATATGGGTCAGCTTCAGCATAGTTGTAGTTAGTGTGAGCCGGCTGCTCAAATGGATTGTACGCCGTTGAACCGGCGTACGTAGGAATCGGGTTACCAAAACCCACTGGTGGCGGCGCAATAGGTGCAGAATTCACCTCTGAAATTGGGTTTGAAGGCCCACCCATTTGTGACTGCCACTTGAGTGATGGGGGGTGCTAAAGTGAAAACCCCCTTCTCGCACGGATATTCGTGCGCCTGTTCTTCTACGCCTTGGTGGTTCTGGAGGTGCCTGATGAACTGGCAGCGGTGGTGGCAGTGGCGTGACTGCCACGAAATGTGAATCCTCGGAGGGATCCTGCTGCTGCTGCTGCTCATGAGGCGATGAATGGTGAGAGGGTGTAAAGTACCATTCATACTGGTTAAATCTCGCCTGGTAGCTGTCTGGGCCACGGTAAGGTGATCCATGGAAGGATGACCCATCAGAGATCTCGATGGGGTGAGTAGGTGTCCCAGAAGGTGGTTCAACAGGATCCGTGTCTTCATCTACATCCATTGCATGGTCTCCTGAGAAATGGTCTTCAGGTCCTAGTGGGTTAAAACCCACTGGTTCTTCAATATAGTTTGCCGGGTTGAACCGGCCCTGGAAGACAGGAGTGGGGTCGCCAAAGGAATGGTGCGAAAGGAATCGTTGTAATGGCAAGAAGGAGTGGCGTGAGTCTTCGGGCTCGTTCTCTGATTGCGGCCCAAAGGAGTGACGATAGAGAGGCGTTGAGCTATACGAGGCAGATCACCTAGCGGGCTCCAAATAGGTCCACCGGTTTCCTTGAGGATCGGCACTCATGGTAGCAGAAGGAGTTCGTCGATGTGAAGGCCCGGCTTCGTGATCGTTGGGGGCGTTGATTGGCCCCTTACCTCGTCCTCCTCTTCGGAACCTCGGTGGCATATTTCTTGTTACAACAAATGAAAGATACAACAAAGAAATATAAAGGACAAAGTTAAAATTAAAACAATTTAGATTAGTCCTAAGTTCTTTGTCTAGACTCGAAAATTTAGGAATGTGCAATTGTGTAACTGAGATTAAACACAAAAGGCTAGTGTTTAATTCACTCAGTGTTGGCTCTGATACCAACCTGTCACACCCCGATATTTCCACGTATTACCGGTGGGCCCGGTGGGGGAGTATCGTGACGTAGTTGATATCATTATAGTCAAACAACACAAAATTTAAATGCACAGCGGAAGCAAAAGATAGATTCATTTCAACCGAATAAAATTGTAATATTAAGTATCACAAAATAGTTGAAAATAATCCACAGGTGGATCAAATAAAAAGAAACATTGTTCAACAGACTGAAATGCATCCAAGCTTGCGAGACTCTTATTGATGCTAAGGAGAAAGCCAGCCTATTTCGAGTAGTACCTGCACTTAATCTTTTTGGGAAAATGCGTCAGTTTACACTGGTAAATACAATCAACTGACTCATTTTGAAAAGGTTTAGAAAGTTGATTTAAATGCACGAGGCACAAAACATTTTATAACTTGGGATAATTATTTATATATATAAACTTGTAAAAGAATTACATGTTTGTTATACGTTCAGTAGCCCGGATTGACACCGGGTTAAAGATTAATAGACACACCACATGATATAGTCCCGCGGCGGGTTATTCCCGTAACCGGCGGTTATACCTCATTATTTATATATGCACTAGCGGGTGTACGCCTACACGCGCGTGCTAAGGTCGTGGCCATTTCTTGAATGATGCCAATGATATCCGGGACATGGTCATTAACCCCCCAAAGGCTTTAAGCAAACAAAACAATTTAAACGGGTCATTTCAATAAATTAACCACCATACGATTAAAGATTCAATGCCCGACCAAGCGGTATTTTATATACCGTACCCCAAGCCCGTATAGGGAAAATAAGTTAAAAGTATTTACCTTTGCAAGTAATAATCACAACAAGCAAGTGCACGTAGCATTTACCGGGTCTCCTATTCTGGAACGAAGGTTTATAATAACCTATTAGAATCCTAACGGGTCTTTAATTAAGCCTAAACTTAGACCGGTTAGTTTTAAAGGAAGATACGGTTCGAACGCATGATTAAGAGAAGACCGAAATAGAATGTGATTTAGACCCAACAAGTTTGAAGACTTGTGTAATATGGGTAAACTAAATACATTCTGGATTTTGAGATAAAAATGATAAGGTTTGACCCGTTTCGGCTAATTTATGCAAACTAGTTACATAAACCGAACCGAACGCGAATAATGCATAACGGGTAACCGAATGAGTCACAAACAGGTTTCCTAAGTTAATATGCCATAAATATGTTGTGATATCAGTAGGATACCTTCCATTATGCCCAAAACGAGTTTAATCTCAATTTAAGCCCCGTAGGGGTATTTTGGTCATTTTAAATATTATAAAAGAGATTAAATAAAATTATGAGTTTCGGGTCTGAAGTAATCAGTAAAACTACTTAATTTAATAGGTTATACCAGTTGGTGATAAGTCTTATATGACAAAATGGTTTTAAACCCATACAATGTGTTTAATACGCGTAAAAAGCCGTTTTAAGCGATCTCCGGCTCATAACTGGAAATCTGGGTTTTCTGATCAGTTTATAAAGTTCAACATACTTCATTTATCATATAAAATCAGTAGCCAAAGGTTTGGTGTCTAAATGTTATGTAAAACTCATTTTATAAGCAAAAAGGGTATAATCGGCATTTACCGAATCAAGGCAATACCCTTAGGTTATGATCAGTTTAAAAATAATTAAAAATCTTCAAAAATCTCAAAATATTATATTAAATCAGTGGGTAAAAGGTTTGGTGTCACAAATTTGGTTTAGATAGGCTTTACGCTAATTATGTCGTTTAATTAACAAAAAGCTTTCTAATTACGCTATTGAGCATAACTCCTAATCTAGACCTCCAACTGATGTGAAATTTTAGGGACATGTTTATAAATCAGTAACAAAGATTATTGTCCTCTCACATTTCCAAAATTCTCGTTTTAAGGTCGAATGAGCATATTGGTCAACATTAGGCATTTAACGGAAACGTCGGATAATCAACGAGTCGAGTAGTATAATCGCAGAGGGTTATACTATCGTACAAGCTGGTCCTAATGAAGCTCTAAGGCATTTCTAAATCATGTTAATATGGGTCAGAACTGAAAGTCAAGGCAATGGTCAAACTATGCGACTTTCGGTTCCGAACCGATGCTAAACTGAAAATTGTCGGGTCGGACATGCTTAGACATGTTCTTGCATTGATTACCAAGTTATATGAGTGGCAAAACAGGTTACACGTCTTCTACATTGCTAATTATGCGTTAATTGGAAAATTATGTTTATGTTGACTTTTTATAACAAACTTTGACCCGACAAATGACCTAGTTAAGGCGGGAATCAGTGGGTGCCCCTTTAAGGGTTTATTGCCCACATAATTACCAACTTATAACTACCTTAAGTTTGACTAATCACTGGACCATTAGTGATTAATCGTTAAGTCAAACCTTAATTACGATGGTTTGACTTTAAGCTAAATAGCTAAGTAAAACACGATTAAGGAAGGTTAAGGAAGCTTACCAAGGTCCAATGCTCGACTAATGATGCTTAGGGAGTGGCCTTGAGCTCCAGAAATCCTCAGGAGTGAAGTATGGAATGAGTGCATGAATGTTGCAAACAAGGACCTTTATATAGTGAGTTTAATCTCACTAGATTATGACAAACAAGTCTAGGATTGGTCCAAGATGTATACAAGTGTCCCCCTAAGCCTAAAAACCAGTTGGGACAACCCGTGGTATGCAAAACAAGCAATAAGAGTCGGTTAAACGGGTTGGACAGACACCTGTCCATGTTTTCTGTATCTGGGAGGCTGAGGCGGCCCGCGTAAGACCTTGGGAAAGTCTTACGCGCCCCGTGTGAGTCCTGGTTTCAGGTTAACAAGTTTTCAATTATTGCATTTTTGGCTCCCGGTCCTCCTAAAGTTGTTTTAACTCCTTGTTTTGCACTTTGAGCCCTCTAAATTGATTTCTAAGGACTTCAAGACTTATACCAACTTTGTTAAGTCCTTGGTTATCTTTTTATCACCCGAAAAGTCATAAATTTCAACGTTGACGCTTTTAACCCCTCGTATACGAATTTTATCATAACTTCCTCATACGATAACGAAACTTGGTGAAATTTTTATCATGCATTCTAGTGAGCATAATTAATCGTTACAAGGCTTCGGGTTTGCTAAAAGGTCACTCAGAGGTATACCTTAAACATGTTGACACATTTAACCCCTGTAGTTTGTAATCCCTCACTTTCTTTCACAAATAGCTTCATATGATCCATGATTCATTCGTTTAAGGGTATAAACATCATGTAGGGTTATTGTAAAGTATTTTTATCCATTGTTGACATTTTGAACCCTTATATTCACATACTTTCCTTGTTTGTCAACTTTAGTCCTTCTACAGTAATCCTTTACACGTTTAAAGTTCATGACACGTGTCGATATTATATTGGACATGAAATTACGAGGTGTTACATCAAGCGACTTACAAGAACCGAACACACCGAACAAGCTTCTGCATTGATTTATTTTGTTTTAGTTAATATGTAAACATTAAAAATTGTATTTAAAATTCTTTTAAACTAGTTAGAATGGTAATTCAAATATTTCAATCATGTATGATTGTAAACCCAACAAAATTTTCTGTAAGCTCGCATTTTTGTAAGAAATGCGTGTTAAATAGTACAAATTCTGTTATTTCAAGATGAGTCTTACAGTTAAACAATATAAAGTTCATTACAATATGAATGTACATACCAGTTGCTGAAGAAAAAACAATAAAACCTCCAGTGATTGAAGTGTAGAAGACGGAGAATAAGAAAGTTGAAACCCTAGAAAATGACTGGGAAGAAGAGATTTTTGAAAGAAGTCAGATTATAGATGTTTGATGTGTAATGATGCTAAAGAAATAATAATGGTTGTGTTTTCGTTTCCCATATTTTCAACAAATGAAAAATATTTACACATACACCCCTTATTGAATTTGTTATTTACATGTGTAAAAGATGTCTAACAAAATGTGTTTGGAAACCTCTGTTGGTCGTTAGGAACAGTGTGAGTTAAACAGTGGTTAGATAAACAGAAGTTATGAGAACAGATGATAACTTTCAGCAGTTGTTTAATTTTTAGCTAACATCTGTCCACGTCAGAACCTCTGTTGTCATAATGGATGATAGTCAGCAGTACCATTTATGACAACAGACGGTACCATTTAGCAGTGGATGTATTTTTAGGCAAGCATAAGTTTCAAAAACAGTTGTTTTCAATCGGTGTAACTCAACAATTGTAAGTCTAACATCTGCTATTAGCCCAACCACTGTTAGTATCCAATCCTTTGTTAAACATTTTAAGACTGAAAACACACCTTTTATAACAGCAGATGCTCTTTTTTTGTCAGACTTTAGCTACAACACATATTTTTTCATTTAGTCAACAGTGGTAAATCAAACAGTCGTTAGAATACACAGTTGTTTCATCATCAGCATATGTTCTCTTTTACCAAACTTTAACTACAACAGACCTTTTACAACTACAAATATTGATTCTCTGTAAGTTTGCAGGAGCACAGATTCTTCAAAAGACTACTATCAATGATCAAATTCTGAACATTTGTTTTATCTTTGCACTCATCTGTTCACCATCAAACCAACCCTTGATACTATTAAACCTCTGTTGACTTACCAAACAAATGTTCAAACACAATTCAACATCAACATAATCTGTTCACAATCAAACCAACCCTTGATACTATTAAACCTCTGTTGACTTACTAAACATATGTTCAGACACAATTCAACATCAACATTATTTGTTCACCATCAAACCAACCCTTGATAGTATTAAACATCTGTTGACTTACCAAACAGATGTTCAGACACAATTCAACATCAACATTATCTGTTCACCATTCAAACCAACCCTTGATACTATTAAACCTCTGTTGACTTACCAAACAGATGTTCAGACACAATTCAACATCAAGATTATCTGTTCACCATCAAACCAACCCTTGATACTATTAAACTTCTGTTAACTTACCAAACAGATGTTCAGACATAATTCAACATCAACATAATCTAAATGAAACTCAAACACTAAATAAGTAAAACTAAAACGTAAAGTTCAAATCTAACAATAACAGCAAGATTTGAAGGAACACAGATGTTCAAACACTTAATTTGCAGGAGCACAGATTCTTCAAAAAACTACTATCAATGATCAAATTCTGAACATTTGTTTTATCTTTGCACTCATCTGTTCACCATCAAACCAACCCTTGATACTATTAAACCTCTGTTCACTTACCAAACAGATGTTCAAACACAATTCAACATCAACATAATCTGTTCACCATCAAACCAACCCTTGATACTATTAAACCACTGTTGACTTACCAAACAGATGTTCAGACACAATTCAACATCAACATTATCTGTTCACCATGAAACCAACCCTTGATACTATTAAACCTCTCTTGACTTACCAAGCAGATGTTCAGACACAATTCAACATCAACATTATCTGTTCACCATCAAACCAACCCTTGATACTATTAAACTTCTGTTGACTTACCAAACAGATGTTCAGACACAATTCAACATCAACATAATCTAAATGAAACTCAAACACTAAATAAGTAAAACTAAAACGCAAAGTTCAAATCTAACAATAACAGCAAGAATTAAGAAACTTTAGCTTCAACTCCATCGATTGCTGAACCTCTCGATGTATGTCCTTCAGCATCGCCATGAACTCCACGTCTCTATCACCGCATTCTATATTACTGACAACACAAAGCTCACGAACAGAAGTTGAAAGCATCCACATAAGATCTCTCGAAACCTGCTCTCTACTGAACAGGCCAACTTGCAATCCATCAAAACATCTCTTCAGCTCTTGAAGAGTAGCCCTATCTTCAAACACCTGTTCCTCGATTTGCCTGATAAAACGCTGCTTTAAAACATTTGATTTTGCATTTGTGAATGACGCCATTTGAATAAACTATATTACTCGATTTTCCTGAAATTTACTACAAAACAGGTGAAGTGACTATGAGTTTATATACTGAAATTTGTAATTGTGAAAACGTGTATATTTAATATAAAAATATTAATGTATATTTCAAAACAACAGTCTTTTAATGCAAAAACCTTTTCAAGCCCCAACTTTTATGGGAAACTTCAGCTTCTACCACTGGTCAGACACCAGCGATGTTAAAACACAGTTCTCCATGTGGTCTCTCAAAGAACAAAGAACAGACGAATTTTTAAAAAGAAAAATCGACATAATCAATGACACTAATTACAACAAAACTTGCAACATGCTAACTGACATGAAATTCAAAAGAGAGCATGAAATAACATGGAGAAGGTTGATGTGTGATGGGAAACTTCATTGAAACGACGATGTTGGAACAATGATATTGGAACGATAACATGTAAACAGAATCATCAAAATTCGAACAAAGAAGTGTAATAGGATATGAGCGGCTGAATCACGAGAAAGATGCATTTGAGAGAGAGAGAGACACGCTCGCAGATATGAGCGAGAGAGATTTGAATGTGGAGCCAGATAATTATGTCTTGTTTATAGGATTAGAATATATGGTTTGAATTTTAAATTTTGAATGTGGAGCCAGAATTTTGAATTGAGAACAGTTGTTTGATTATAAAATGTTGAGGGAAGATGTTGAGGGAACTGGATTTGAGGTTTTGAATTTTGAATTTTGAATCGTCAGAGGTTTAAGGCAGTGGTTTGAAGATAGACAGTGGTTTGATGACAGGCCTTTGGAATATGAATGTGGGCCACCTTTGAATTTTAAAGTCATTTAATATTAGGCATTATGATGTAATAATGACATAAGAAAAGCCTTGTTGGACATGCTCTCTAGCTGACACACAGCTTTTCTTATGTCATTGGGATTTCTCCTTTTATAGAAAGTATAGATAGATTAGTAGATAAAACTATTATTTTTCTTTTGGTAAACTGAATTATCAGCATCTGGCATTTTAACATTTTTAACACCTCGAATGTCACTTGATCAAACTTTTGTTCGTTTAAAATTTATAATGTGTATATTAAATAAGTTAAATACTTTAATATATTAAAATTAGATTTAGAGACTTTACCGTGAAAAGTAAATAAGAATATTGTTATTCTAATGGTATTAAGTATTAACTAAAAAAGGATGTAGAATAAGTATACATTAAACTTAATTATTGGTGCTATCAACATCTTCATATGCTTGTAATGTATATGAGTGAACTAATACTAAATATATATATATATATATATATATATATATATATATATATATATATATAGGTTCGGGATTTAGAGAAAACGATAGAAAGTGTGAGAACGGTGAGAACGCTTAACGATTGTCCGATCAAAACAATCTATGGACTAGATTGGCGCGGTGGCGTTTTCGTAAATAACATCAATTTTATTACGTGGACGCGCTTCATTAAGGGTAAAAGGGTCTTTTGACTACTCCACACAAAACGCCAAATCATGAAATAAAACGCCAAAAACAAAAAACACAGACCATTCTAAGTAAAACGTCATTAAATATAAAACGCCAAACTTAATTATAATAAAATCCCGCCTAAAAAAAACCGCAAAAAAAATCCTATATATACAACATCTTAGACCTTTAATTAAAAACACACACAAAAACCCAAACGCCATTTTTCATATAACCCATTCGCCTTAGAAACGCCAAAAAACTCAAACATCAAATATCTTGTACCCCAAAACGTTTTTTTGAAATTCAGTTTGGCTGTCAGTAAAGATTTCGCTCAATGAAATAGACAAAATCCTTAAGTGAGGATATTGTCCATTTCATTGAGTAAAATCTCATTGACTTATCCTAAACTTTCATCCAATTTATAACGCCAAAACATACAAAACCATTATTGAGGTTTGTTGTCAATAAAGTTTAGCTGTATGGGGTGGACAACATTATCAGTTATCTTTCTTAACTGAGGATTAACAATGTTGTCCATCTCATACAGCAAAACATTATTGATTTTAGCATGATCAAAATTTGAGGTTTAAGGTGATCTTATTTCTTGGCGTTCTATTTATCGGTAAAACGCCAAAAAAGTTAAAAAATCAAACATCGTTGATTGTAAAAATTCAAGATTGTTGGCTGAAGGATATAAACTCAATAACATTTTGCTGCATGAGATGGACAAATCTTCAAGAAAAAGATGCTGATGTCAGACTGTGTGCTTCCAAACAGCAACACAAAAAACTAGAAAAAAAATGAATCATACGAAAGTCGAACCAGCCAGTTAACATGATTCAAAAAGAGAAGAAAGAGACTGGAGATAGAGAATATTTGGAAGATCAATTGTTTATGTATTCTTTTTTTATTTTCCTTTTCAGTTAATTGTTATATAATAAAAACGCCATATATAATAAAAACGTCAAAACAACCAAAATGATTGTTTAAACGATATCATCAAGTTAAACGTCACCAAAAACTCCCAAACTATAATAAAATTACTTTGAAAAATTATTATAAAAAACCTAAAAAAAAGTGAAGAATCTAAAACGTCAAACTTGAAAATGTAACTAGAAACAGTAAATACAAAATCAGTAAAAACTGAAGAATCTAAAATGCCAAACTTGAAAGATGGGACGTCTTACAGACTTCAGAGATAAAGCTTATCAAAAACATTAATTACAAAACAGTAACTGAAAAGACAAATACTTTATTATAATAATGCACCGCCTAATTTAGGCGCCAAAAAGACATCCTATAAAAATGATACATCTCAGCAACTTTCATTTAATCAAACTAAAAAAAACAAACGCCAATACTACTAAATACCACCAACTGTAAAACGCCAACAAATAAACTGAATGAATTGTTATCAGAGGGGAGTAACTCAGAAAAATTTTGCTGCATGAGATGGACAAAATTTCAAGAAAAAAAGATACTGATACCAGTCATATGGCATTTTGTATTTTTTGTTCTTGAAGAAGGTTTGGATGAGGAGAAGAGGTCAATGACACTGAAGAGTGGGTTCACTATAAAGATGAAGATCCAGATAAAGAAAAAGCGAAAAACCCACTCACACGCCATAGATCTATGCCCCCAAACATCCACAAAAAAGCCAGTTCAACAGACGAGCAGGCAAAAAAAATCAAACCGATGGGTTTGTTAAGTTTTACATAAAATGCCATATATTTGGTGATAGTTCTTGTACTATTAAAGAAGAGAGAGACTGATGACAGTGAAGATTGGGAAAAGAGATCCGATTAGGATTTTTAATTTATTTCCTTCCCTTGTATTTTTTTTCCTGTGGTTGAAATATAATTTAACAATAGTAAAACGCCAAGATACCACAAACGTCAAAATGTTTATAAAAAAAATAGATCAATAGGCCATCTTGTTTAATACGCCTTGGAAAACGCCATTCAAATAGATTTCCTGCCCCCTGGGTTCCAATGGCATACGATGTGAATAAACGCCATAAATGCCAAAATGTTGATACAATGAAACCATTAAAACGCCATTAATTATTGAATTTGGTTAACGCCAAAAATATTAAAAACAAAAAATTAAGACAACTTGGGAAAAGTGGAACTGGAAAAGCAGAAGATGAAAGGACAAAAAAGCCCCTCCGCCCTTTTCTAAGCGGCGTGACACGTGTTGGGCCAGGAAGCGTTCTCACCATTCTCACACTTTTGAGCGTTTTCTCCCGATCCCGTTTCTATATATATATATATATATATATATATAGGGTTGAGTTCATTTCAGAACTCTAAATAACTACAGAACTTCTAATAAACAATCATTTTATATATAAGTTTTTGTATTTAGGATCTTTTTATCATCTATTATATGTATTTCTTTGCTTACATACATGTTAAAAGTAGTTTACATATGTTTAATTGCCAAAATTATATATATGTGTTATAACTAATTACATATATGTCAAAAAACTAGTTTACATATGTGTAATTATAAAATTACATATAAAAAATGATAAAATTACTCTTAACATTTATGTAATTGTAAAAATACACATCATAAATGATAAAATTATCCTAAACATAAAAATATATAAATAAAAAGATTGTTTATTAAGAGTTCTGCGAGTTCTGTAAATATTTATGATTCTGAAATGATCCTGGCCCTATATATATATATATATATATAGGGGAATGTTCATTGGGGAACACTAAAAAAGTGAGAAACAGCGGGGAACCGACTCAAACGAACTCCGATTGGACTCATTCCAGTTGCGTTGGAACCGGCTCGTCGAACCCTAACTAGGATCTCTTAACCCTAAACCCTAAATCCTAACTCCTAAACCCTAAATCCTAACTCCTAAACTCTAAACCCTAAAGCTAAAAAATAAGGCTAAAATCTAAGCTAAACCGTAGAATCTAAACTATAAACCCTAAAAGCTAAACCATAAAAGCTAAACCTAAAGCTAAACCCTAAAAGCCAAAACCTAATATATTTAGGGTTTAGGGGTTATGATTTAGGGTTTAGGGTTAAAGAGATCCTAGTTAGGGTTCGACGAGACGGTTCCAACGCCGCTGGAATGAGTCGAATCGGAGTTCGTTTGAGTCAGTTCCCCACTGTTCCCCACTTTTTTAGTGTTCCCAAATGAACCTCACACTATATATATATATGGGAGCACTAAAATAAAAACCACATCCAGTTGTAAGAACTGCGAGAACCACTCTCAACCAATCAGATTATGCCAACATAAAGGGTATGTTGGTCATTTACCCCAAATGTCAAATCTTCCCTCTCTCTTCATTTAAAGCCACCGACTCTTTATATACCTCTCTCATCTCTCCTCTTTCATCTCTCATTTACCACCATCTCTCATCTTCTACAAAAATCCTCTGCAAGAAACCCAAATCAGAACTCAAACCAACCCAAAATGCTCTACACACACATCACGACACCTCAAAAAACACACCCTCCCTCCGGTGAAACCCAAATCACGGCACAATGAGAAACCCAAATCAGAACTGACCACCACCGATTATCCCCTCTCCCACATCCTTCTCCATTACAGCCGACACCTCCGATTTCCGATCACCTCGCCGCCGTACCCACCACTGGTCACATAAACCCACCGACTACCACCTACCACCGACCATCTCCGATTAACCTCCATCACGACAACCACCTAACTCACCTCTCTGTTACACCACTGCCGTCCGACCACCGTGGGGCTCCGATTAGCACCAAAGTTCATAGTTTGGACGGTGGTGTTCCTCGGGTTTTGGTGCCGACAGGTGCTGGACGCCGGCGACGAAGCACAGACGACATCAAAAACCTCATTCATCTCATAGGTCAGTTGAGTTCATCGGTGTTTATTTTGAATTCATGTAATTTTTGGAGGTTTTGAGTGTATGAAATTGTTAACTGTATCAGTGATGTTTAACTGGGTATTCATAGCCAACTGTTTGTTTGATTGTGAAATGAATATGCACACTTGTTGGTCGATTTGTTGATTTGTCGAAATGGGGTTTTTATATGTAGCATGACTGTAGAGGTTTAATTGGGGATGGGTTGTGTAAAGTGTTAAAAAAATAGTTGCATCCCTTGTTACAGCTGAGTATGTATAAATATGATGTTAAAACTGTATTGGTGTGAACAATTGTTGAATAATGGTATGTGATCCACTTACAAATCTGATGTTAAAACTGTATTGGTGTGAACATCTGTTAAAACTGTATCGCTGACCCGTAAATTTTTTAACGTAAAACATAAACTTTTTAATGTAAAAACGTAAAGTTTTTAACGTAAAACGTAAAAAGTTTAACGTAAAACGTAAAAAAGTATAATGTAAAACGTAAAAACGTAAACTATTTAACATAGAATGTAAACTTTTTAACGTAGAACGTAAACTTTTTAACGTAGAACGTAAACTTTTTAACGTAAAACGTAAATTTTTTTAACGTAAAACGTAAACTTTTTAACCTAAAACGTAAACTTTTTTAACGTAAAACGTAAAACTTTTTTTATGTAAATCGTAAAACGTAAAAAACGGCGCGTAAAAAACGGCGTGTTAAAAAAACGACAGGTGAAAGAGCCGGATGTAAAAACGGCGCGTTAAAAAACGACGGGTGAAAGAGCTGGGCGTAAAAACGGTGCGTGAAAAAGCCGGGCGTAAAAACGTAAAACGTAAAAAGTTTAACGTAAAACGTAAAAATTTTAACGTAAAACGTAAAAAAGTTTTTCGTAAAACGTAAACTTTTATGTAAAACGTAAAACATAAAAAAAGCGTGTGATAAAACGGCGCCTAAACAAGGGGCGTTAATACGGGGCATAAAACGCCGCGAAAAAACGGGACGTAAAAAACGGCGCGTTAAAAAAACGACGCTTGAAAAAGCCAAGCGTAAAAAACGGCGTACAAAAACGACGCGTTAAAAAACGATGTGTGGAAAAACCGGGCGTAAAAACGGCGTGAAAAAACCGGCGCGCAAAAAAAATCATTTCGTTAAAAAAATTTGAATTTAAAAATGCTTTTAATAAAAAAATTATGTTTAAAAAATAAATAGTAACTAGTATTAACCCCTCCGCGTTGCGGCGGGGGCATAAATTGTGCCAAGTAGCACTAATGCTACACAACTACCAGTGACTAACAACACCAGAAAAGCTCGTAATATAAAATAAACAAAAAGAAAAAATAACACCGAACGAAAAGCATATGTAAAATCGTTGAACCACGCATGCCCTTTGCGGCATGTTAATACGAAGAAATTAGACTGAAACGTAAGAATAGAAAATAATACCTAGGTCGATCTAAGACCACACGCATTGCGACGAACCTGTCAAACAGGGAAAAATAGACGTGGTGTGAAGGTCCTGTCAAACGGGAAAAATTGGACGAAAAAATGTTGAAACCCACACGATCATTGTGACGTGTTCACTCGCAAATTTATAACAAAACGTAAAACGAAAAATTTGCAAAAGATGAAAAATACGGGGATCAAAGTTGAAAATAAAGATGTGTTTGGGTTAAATTGTAAAAGATGAAAAGTTTTGGATAAGAAGTAAAAAAACTAAGAGGTTAAAATAAAAAAAAATAAAAAACATTGGGTTAGAAATGAAAACTCAAAAACTTTTTTGAAAAACTCCCAATCCTTAGAGTATAACTCTATTAAGCACAAACATGTTTGTAATTTATAATATGGTAATATAATAAAACAAAAAAATAATAAAAAAATAATAAAGACTAAAAGACAAAAAAAAGTAATTTTACTAAACTACCCTTTTGGATTAAAATATTAAAAAGATAATAAGATAAAATGTATTTAATATTAATTTTAGTTAATTTTAATCTCATCCATTCATCTTGTTGATCTAGTGGATAAAAAGTGGTTCTCTCGGTTCTTACAACTGGAGGTGGTTTTCATTTTATCGCTCCCCTATATATATATATATATATATATATATATATATATATATATATATATATATATATATATGATTCGGTTCAATTAAGAACCACCATGAGTTGAGAACCGTGAGAACTCTTACTTTCCACGCGAGTTGGACCACCATTGTTTGCACAAACGTAAATGAAAATGTCATAAAAACATCTTTGAAGGCAAAAAACAAAAAAAAGTTTGTCAAGTCAATAGTTATGACTAATGTAAATTTTGTTTACCGCGATGTAAATATTTGCATGAGACATTTTTTTTATTTTTTGCTGAAACAAGTGACTTTTTTAAAAAAAATTTAAGAATTAATTTTTTTTGAAAAAAACCTTTTAGAAGCCTTAGTTCTCATGATTTTCACAACTCAAGTTAGTTCTCATTTTACCCTTTAGATGCGAGAACCGTATGAACCATTATCCACCCTAGATCTCATATGTATAAGTGGTTGAGATTGAATCGTTTAAGTTTAATTTGTCTTATAGCGATATTATTGATTAAAAAAGAATAAATAGTACAAGAAAAAGTATTTTGGAAAATTTGACTTGTGCACTATTTATGTCAACTTTTCAAAATTACAATCAAACATCATAGACTATATTACTTTTCATGTCAACAGTACTTACGTTTATCTATTAAAAAAAGAATTAATTATAACATATGATTTATCATACAAAAAAATTACACTACATGTATAAAAAGAAAACGTCTTTAATCTCTGATGATGATCTTCATTTTTTGTTCGTTATTCTCGTCATTTGAACGTAAAAGTCCCAACACCTACGAAAATCAAAGAAAAAAACAGAGCGTTTACATTCCACAAACGTTTAGAGGAGCTCGGGCAGGCGATCAGGGCATAAAAAAAACATTTTTTACGTGTGTAATAAAAAAACATTTTTTTACATTCGACAACGTGCGCGATTTTTTTTACATTCGACACCGTGCGAGAATTTTTTTTACATTCGATAACGTACGAGAAACAATTTTAAACATATGTAAAAACTAAACATTTACGCGTGCCGTTTTTACATACGTTTGAAAAATATATATTTACACGTGACGTTTAGAGGAGCTCAGACTGACGATTAAGTGGGTAAAAAACATTTTTTTTCATTCGACACCGTGCGTAAAAAAATATTTTACATTCGACAACTTACGTAAAAACATTTTTCAAACGTACATAAAAACTATTTAACGCCTTCCGTTTTTACATACGTTTGAAAATTAGATTTACGCATGACGTTTAGAGGAGCTCGGGTCGGCGATCATTTTTTACGCACGTTGCCAAAACATCCGTTTATGTATTTTTTACATAGTGGTGTTCTCATACTCAGTTCGTGTAAACGTTTACATAAGTTGTCAAAACTTTTTTACGCGCGTTGTATGTTTTTTTAAAAAGTTTTAGTGCAAAGTCATCAAACGTTAATGAATAAAATAGAAATTCTCAATAAACATATAGGACAAATATAGCTTGCATTTTATAAAGAATATTATGTCAGAATTAGGGGAAAGTAGAGTAAAAAGAAATAGATATTATTTTCGATAATTGTTTATTTTCTAATAAACATATAAGACAAATATAGCTTGTATTTTATAAAGAACATTATGTCATAATTAGGGAAAATATAGCAAAAGAAATAGATATCATTTTCGATATTTTTGTATTTTCTAAATTACGTAATACTTTTAGTGTTTGAATTTAAAAACTAATATATTTTTCCCAATTTTAAATATAAAAAGAATAAAGGAGATGAAATGAGAGAGATAATGATGATTTGATGTGTTTTAGAAATAAGGGAGAGGAGGTGTGACATTGAGAGAAAAAGACTAAAACACACTTTTGAATTAAATTGATTATAGATGATGTGTTAAAATTGTATTGGATGGGAGGAGTTCTTATGTTTCTCGCAAATGGTAGTGATTCCTCCTTGAACCGAATCCTATATATATATATATATATATATGGAGCCAAAAAATGCCGAATCTATTAAATTTGCAAATGAAAAGCATTTTGGAGCTAAGACGAAATAATCTATCTATCTATATATATATATATATATATATATATATAAGGTTAGAATCATGTGAGAAGCACAAGCCTAATTGAGAAACTTGAGAAGCATTCTGGACCACGTATTTTCTCTAAGTTTTTCGTAATATACACATATGTATAGTTTAAAATTCACTATATACATATATGTATAATTCAAGATTTGATAATATACATATATATACATAGTCAATTTTAAACTATACATATGTATATATTACAAAAAGCATAAGAACATGTGTGGTCCAAAATGCTTTTTAAGTTTCTCAAATAGGGTTGATTTCTTTTACTATCCATACCATATATATTGTTAAACTTGTTACAAATTAATATGGTTTATAATTATAATTATAATTATAATATGAAATATATTTTTTATTATCAAAAGTCAAGCTTCTAAAATGTGGGTACACATCCCAACCTACCCAAAAACCTCTTTAAAATTATTTAAAATTACAGTTGTTAACTTAAAATAAACATTACGTATCATATAATCCTATTATACAGTATTGTGCGATATTGACTTTAGAAATTAATGTATTGACTTTTCTACAAATATCCATGGAGAGTACACTTTGGTTTTATTTTATTTTATTTTTAGAGCTACAGACTACTATTGTAATAAGATTTTTAGAGCTACAGACTACTATTGTAATAAGGATAGGGATAATAAAAGAATCTTAACCAAAACATGCAACACCTGTTATTAGGATAAGTATTTGATATGAGATTAGTCTTAAAGATTTTATTGGGTTCGAGAATATATGGTATCAGGTAATACACGTTTAATTACCTAAAGGTGTTTAACAAGATCAAATCTGAATATATTAATATATATCATATAATCTTAAGAAGCATAAAAATTATATTAATGTCATTAAAACTTGAAATAATTAAAGTTATAAATATGTAAGAAATGTATATTAATATATTATACTTTAAGTCGGCTTTTGAAGTGACTTAAAATCATATTTCAGGTAATAGACATCCTAACAGATCATTCTTACTCACATAAGATAATAAACAACAGGGCCGTCTCTGAAAATCACAAAAAAAAATTTGGCCCTGTTCGAGATAAAAAATTTGGGCCCTATTCGCAAATCTTCATATAATATAAACTCATCAATCATTCAATCAAATAACCCATAATACTACGATAATTGTTATCAAATAGATAATACAAATTAACAAAAATAGTGTAGCAAAAATATCAAGTTATAGAACGTACTTGCTAAGCGAAAAGTGTGGTTCTTCTAGCGTTTTTTGAAGCAAAGCTCTCGATCAACTCCTTGTAATCCATAGTATCTAATATTTCACTTTCAATAGAAATTGTCGCCAATCCGTTTAGCCTTTCTTGTGACATTGTAGAACGTAAATAGGTCTTCAATAACTTCAACTTTGAAAAACTTCTTTCTGCCGATGCCACGGTTACCGGAATTGTCAACAACACTTTATATGCATTTATAGCATTAGGATAAGTTGTACTGCGTTGGAAGATATAGTCTAAAACATCAAAAGGGTTGTCAATGTGTCTCGGTAAAAATGTCTTAATCAAGTTCAACTCCGTATACAATTCTTTAGCATCAATATCGGACTCTCCTTCATACTTCAATGCATCTTGAAGGCGATAACAACACTCCTTAAGCTTGGCTTCATTTACAGTCTTCAACTTTTTTGGAAACAAAAACCCAAATATTTTTTCAAATTTTTGGTATTGTTCAAATCTTGTTTCAAGTGAAAAAATAGCTTGATCAACAATACATAAAGAATAATTTACTCTAAAATCCTCCTTGGGTGAAAATGTTACTTCTTCTACACTTGATGGTTCATCAAATTGTTGTTTCCTATATATCACACGTTTTTGACGGAATTCCCCATTAACACCTATTTCATTTGCAATTTCTCTAGCTTCATCAAGCGCCTTAGAGAACTCCACTTCTCTATAATTCTTAAAGAATTTAATTAATTTGTCCACTTCATCAATAGCAACATCAAGAACAACATCTTTTGATTGTAACCGTTTGCTCACCACATTCACCTTTGATAATAATTCAAACCATATGACAATTTGTGCCAAAAATTCAAAATCACCAAGTTCATACTCTTCTAATGATTTAGCTTCACTTATGATTTTAGCATCTCTATCCGTCTCCCTAACTTCTTGTAAAGCTTTTCTTACATCTCCAAGTTGATTTTTTATAGGCTTAATACTATCTATACGACTTTCCCAACGAGTTGTAGACAATGATTTAAGAGTTAATCCTTTAACATTGTCTTTCAAAATTTGCCACCTATTAATAGAATGGGCAAAGATAGTATATAACCGTTGTCTAGCCATTCTCTATCACACGTCTCCCTATTTGATAGAATTCTAGTGTACATGGTATTAGAAAAATGTCTTCCAAATTTATCCACGGGGCCCTTAACATCCATATCTCTTTTTGGACCTTTCGTAACCAACTCTTTAATCATGTCATTACTAAGCCCACCCCAATTTCTAGGATCAAAAATATCAATATCCGGAACCGCATTAACATCATCTTCATCTACGGTATCATTAACATTATCTTCACCTACGTTCACGTTGTCTTCACCTACGGTCACATTGTCTTCGCCCACATTAGCTTCTTCACCTACGGTCACATTGTCTTCGCCCACATTAGCTTCTTGACCCACATTATCGTCACCCAAGTTAGAACTAGAATTTTGAGTTTCTTTTGAAAAAAAACTTGTTTATTCGGTTTTGTTTTACGTCGTCCGCCTTTCTTTTCTCTTCCTCTAGCTTCCTCTTCTTACGTTTTTGATGGCCGGATGGGTATTTGTATTTAGGAACGGGAGGCATAATTTCTAAATATTAACAAAAAAAACATTCATTCAATAAAAACATTCATATGAAATCAAAAACACAAAGACATTCATTGATTCAATAAAAAAACGAAATCAAAAAGACAAAAAAAATATGAAATCAGGCAGTCAGCGACTGATATTAACATACCTCCGATGACCGATTCCGAAAGTCTGAATGTCTGATGATAATTGCGACTAATATACCTCTGATTCCGAAATCCGAATCACTTGATATTAGGAACAAAAACTGAAATCCTGACTTATGAAATCAAAAAGAAAAATACATTCATTGTTTCAATCAAAAAACAAAATCAAAAAGACAAAATCACAAAAAACATATGAATTTTCGACTGATATTAACATACCTCAGACTGATGATAATTGCGATTTGCGACTGATATACTCCGATAATCCGATTCGATTCCGAAATCCTTGTCTCCTGTGAGTGCAATACTGATCAGGAATTAGGAACTGGTCAGCGAT
>JARYGA010032321.1:0-23262 GCA_030545235.1 Helianthus tuberosus | reverse complement strand
CTTTTGAAAAATTCTTCTCGTTGGCATGCCCTGTATATCCCATCCTACAAAAGCATCCTTTAACCATTCGTTCCGAATATCCAGTAGGATCACCATCTTCATCTCCAAAATCTAACACTCTTCGGATTAGATCTTCTGTTATAATCACCTCTTTATCTTCGTTTCCAACTTTGGTAAAAGAGTGAATAGCTGGCGGATCAGCAACAAACTTAGCACTTTGCCAGAATCTCTCTACATGTGATCTATATGCCTTTTGTTGATCAGAGAAAAATACTCGTGGTGCGGAGGCCACCGTTGCCTTATCATGGGATCAAGTGGAAGGAAATAATGACCCATAAATTCTGCCCTCGACATGAAATTAAGAAACTGGAGGACGAGTTTTGGGATTTGAAACAAGACAGTGGAAACAATGTGGCATACAATAAGTGTTTTCATGAGATGCATAGGATATGCCCAAACCTATTCACCTCTCTCACACGTCTCATAGAACAGTATATCGGGGATTTGCCTGCTGTTATCAAAGACACGGTGGAAGGTAGTAGGCAAACTCACTGAAAACTGAATAAAGTCGAAGCATCTGGATCATGAAGCAAGGGGTCAGCTGGTAAGCCTCCTGTTGAAGAAACAAAAGTGGTGAAAGAAAACAAAGTTGAATCCTCCTCATTTTGGTTCAAAAAGGAAGCGAAAGGGGAATGGGAAAAACTATGTTGTCACCACTAACACTCCTATACCAGCTACACCCATAAACCAAGTTGCACCTAACACCACTCCCAACAAGAAACCATACACTGGCACCCACCCGTTATGTAACCATTGCTAATACCACCACCCAAACACCGCTCCATATCGCCAATGTACCAACTGTGGGTGTCTTGGCAATCTAGTCAATATGTTTCGCACTCCACAACGCCAAGTACCCAACCAGAACCGAACTTACCTCAAAAACCAATTGGTGACCCAACCTATGTACCAGCCACCTCAAATCTTGACTCCACCCTACCCTCAAAAGATGATCTAGCATTACTATCAACCTAACCACCCATGGTGCCACCAGCCAGAGTCTGTTTCAACTGTGGTGATCCTAGCCCCGCAACACTTGTCCACGCTTGGTCAACATTATGAACGCACAAGCACAGGCTAACCCGGTCAACCAAGCAAACCAGGCTAATCAACCTGCTCGAGGCAGAGCTTTCAACATCAATGCTAATCAGGCGCAGGTTGACAACAACGTGGTTAATGTTACGTTCTTGATTAATGGTATTTATGCGTCTATAATTTTAGACTCAGGGGCAAATAAAATTTTTGTGTCGTTGGATTTTGAGTCTATTCTTGGTGTTCCTCGTAAAAATTTGGCCAATTCTTTCACTTTCGAAGTAGCTAACAGAAAGCCAATTGTTATTAATTCTGTGATTTGAGGATGCACTCTTAATTTAAACGAGCATGAATTTCCTATCGACCTCGTTCCAATGAAGTTGGGGAGTTTCGATGCAATCGTAGGCATGGACTGGCTAACCAAACACCATGCTGAGATTGTATGTTTCGACAAATACATTCGTATCCCTCTCGCTGACGGTCAAGTTCTTCGAGTGTTTGGCGAGACTTCTTCAAAAGGGCTCAAGTTGATCTCATGCACCCAAGCCCAAAAGTATCTATGCAAAGAATATGTGACTTTCTTGGCCCATATTGTGGAGAAAAAGAGCAAGGAAAGGAAGTTAGAAGATATCCCTACCGCATGAGATTTTCCTCAAGTTTTCCCTGAAGAAATCTCTGGACTTCCTCCTATTCGAGAAGTCGAATTTCGTATTGATCTTATCCCAGGCGCAATGCCTGTTGCCAAATCACCATATTGACTGGCTCCCACTGAGATGTAGGAGTTAGCTAGCCAATTGCAAGAGTTGACTGATAAGGGCTCTATACAGCCTAGCTAGTCTCCTTGGGGTGCACCAGTTTTATTCGTAAAGAAAAAGGACGGTTCCTTCCGTACGTGTATCGACTATCGGGAGCTTGACAAGTTAACAATCAAGAACCGATATCGTCTACCACGAATCGATGTTTGTTGGATCAACTTCAGGGTGCTACCAGTTTCTCGAAAATTGATTTACGATCTGGTTATCATCAGCTTAGTTCGAGAAGAGGATGCTCCTAAGATCGCTTTTCATACTCGCTACAGTCATTACGAGTTCATGGTCATGCCTTTTGGGCTAACTAATGCTCCAGTGGTATTTATGGATTTAATGAACCGAATTTGCAGGCCATACTTGGATCGTTTCGTCATCGTTTTTATTGATGATATTTTGATTTATTCCAAGACCAAGTCTGACCATGAAGAACACCTTCGACTCATACTGGAACTGTTGCAAAATGAAAAGTTATACGCAAAGTTGTCTAAGTGTGAGTTCTGGTTGAAAGAAGTACAATTTCTTCGTCACGTCGTTAATGAAAAAGGCATTCATGTTGACGCTGCCAAGATTGAAGCTGTTAAAAATTGGCATACACCACGTACACCTACTGAGATTCCTTCTTTCCTTGGTCTAGTTGGACGTTTTATCGCTAACTTTTCAAGGAGCGCTTTACCACTCACAGTCATGACTCACAAAGGCAAACCATTTGATTGGGGGCCTAAGCAAGAAGAAGCTAGGATTTTCAGACTTTGAAGCAGAAGTTATGTGATGCACCAATTCTCACTCTACCTGAAGGTTCTGATGATTTTGTTGTCTATTGCGATGCATCAGGTCAAGGGCTCAGTTGTGTCTTGATGCAACGAGGCAAAGTGATAGCTTACGCCTTGAGGCAACTAAACGTCCGCGACAAGAACTACACCACTCATCATCTTGATCTTGGTGAGGTAGTATTTGCTCTTAAAATACGGAGGCATTATCTTTATGGTACGAAGTGTGAGATCTAGATCGACCATAAAAGCCTTCAGCATATTCTCGATCAGAAAGAATTAAACATGCGTCAACGATGTTGGGTGGAGTTATGGAATGATTACGATTTTTAAATTCGCTATCATCCTGGCAAAGTGAATGTCGTGGCCGATGTCACACCCCTTTCTAAGGCGAAAGCACGAGGTATGATCCTGAAAGGTTTTCATTACATACGAATGGTAAACATTCTACATGATTATAAAATAACTCCAACTTTCCATTCATAGTTCAACATTCAGAACAAAAGTTAAGTTTAATGTTACATCACAACAAAAGATAATTGTTTGAAAAGTTTACAACTTCATTTCATAACAAAGATCAAGGTTTTGTTCGCTATATCTCCACAAGGAGGCGGGATATAACCAACAAATCCATCAATAGTGGCAATGGAGCTTAGACACATGCAAACTTGAAACACAAACAACATTCTTGAGCAAGAGACCGCGCGCACATCCACTTAGTTCCCTGGAATACATGTAGTTTTGGAAAATCGTCAACAAAAGTTGGTGTGAATTCATGCAGTTTTGCGTAAATCAGATAAGTATTTGTTGTAAGAATCATGGTATGTAATCATAAAATGTACTTGAAAATGTATTCTGTAAATGTAAGGAAATTCAGATCATTAATGTTTAGCTAGGACATTAACATTTGTCATGACATAGGAAACATCCAAACCATAGGCATTTTTCTGTCGATTTACGACTCAAGACACAAAAGCACTCTAGGTAGAACGTGGCCCAGAGTGTGGCTGCTTGATACCCATTAGATCTTACCTTTTTGTTCCGCGGTCTAGGTATATAGTTGATTAATGGTGCTTAAGTCTCACACTATTCGTCACATGATCTATACGTCATTCCTTAGTTTTGTGTTCTACATACCACAGTACATGTATTTTCCCCAAGTTTAGAAAACATGAAAAGTTTAAAAGTGGGGACATAACTACCTGATTTGCTTATCCTGCGTCGTAAACTGCACCAGGCTTGTCTTGTAGGGGTCGTAACCTATATATGTTCTATGGACGTTAATCACTAGCCTTGTAACACACAAAGTACAAGTCACTATCTTAAGTTAAGTATTTGTTTTGTGTATGTTCATCATTTGTGAGGGTCGTGCCCTTGTTTGTCGGGTCTTGCTCGTTCGTCGCGTTCTAGTAATTTGAATTGGTATTGTTCACTTGTAAATATATATTTTACTTCCCAAAGATATATATTTGTTTATGTAGTCTTTAACAAACGATAAGTGTTAAAATAATCTATATTTTTAACTTTTCCAAAATATGTTACTTATATTATTTTCCAAAAATAATTATAAGTAATTTGTTAAATAATATTTTCAATATTATTTTTGTGTAAGTATACTTAGGGAAGTAGACTTGTATTTTTATGTAAATACTTGTGTATTTTTACATTATTTGTCAAAAATCAATTCTTTGATTTTTAATACTTTCCGGAATTATATTTCTTAAAAATAATATATTTTTAAGATTAGTTTGAAATATATATATATATATATATATATATATATATATATATAGGACAAAGATCCGTTAGGAACCACCCCTTATTGCGAGAACCGCGAGAACCAGTGTGAACACAAACAGTAATTCCTAAAAAAATCTAAAAAACACCCAAAATTTTTTTTTTTTTTTTACTATTTTTTTTGAAAAAATCGCAATATTTTGTTAATAAAAAAAATAAAAAAAAATTTTCAAAAAAAAAAAAAAAAATTTCGAGTAACAGTTATCCATGCACATGTGCATATGTATCGTTTCTTTGTCAAATTCCGTAATTCATTACAAATAATAGTCAATTGCACTTTCATTTACACTACCACGTGTAATACACTACTTTTTACGTTAACAATGTTAGAAATGCACATGTGCATTTATATGTATTAACAGGAAATAAGGTGTTTTGGTACACTACTTTCTCTTTCATCTATCGTTCCATCCATAATACACAAGCATGCACATGTGCATTTTTGTCATTTCTTTGACAAATTCCGTAATTCATTACACATATTAGACAATTGCACTTTATTTACACTACCATATGTAATACACTACTTTTTACATTACCAATATTAGAAATGCACATGTGCATTTATATGTATCAACATTAAATAAGGTGTTTTGGTACACCACTTTGAATACACTTTCCTTTTTCATCTATCATACCATCCATAACACACTACCATTACCTCCTACCATCCATAATACAATACCATTATCTCCTACCATCCATGATACAATACCATTAACAATATTTTCACTTTAATACATGTATGTAAACACCATTTATACCATCCAATCAACATATTACATAAAAAATTGACAACTATAACCAAACCATCAACCACTAGATATAACTAACCAAAAAACATGTATATGAGCCTACTTCTCCATTCAAAATCACAAACTTTTTGTAACAAAACACGTTATATCATGGTTATACCTAATTATGCACATGTGCATTTTGAATATTGGTAACGTAAAAAGTAGTGTATTACTAATGGTATTGTAAATTAAAGTGCAATTGTCTATTCCTGATAACGTATTACTGAATTTGTTGAAGTAATGATACATATGCACATGTGCATAGATAACTGTAACTCGAAAAAAAAAGTTTTTTTTTTTTTTTTTTTTTTTTTTTTTTTTATGGTAACGAAATATAGCGATTTTTATTAAAAAAATATTAAAAAAAATAAAAAAAAATTTTGAGTGCTTTTTTGATTTTTTTTAGATTTTATTTTGTGTTCACATTGGTTCTCGCGGTTCTCGCAATAAGGGACCCAATTTTCGCATAATTCTCATTACTTGGTATTAATTATATATATTTGTCCAAAAATGTCCAATGTTTGTCCAAGCCCATATATTTGAGGAATATATTTATGTTAATATATATATTTTTTGTTTATTGTCCAAATACCCCTTTTTATGGGTTATTCATATATATATATATATTCACTAGACGTATACCCGCGCGATGCGGCGGGACGGCAATTTACAGCGCGGTATCCGTTTACTGTGAGTTTATCAATTTTCTCGTGATACATTGTATTATACGTTTGTTAAGTTTCTTATTCGTAGCATCCGTGTGTGGCGTATACCATGAGCCTTACAGGCTTTTAAAAAATAACAAACATGGAGAACATAATCCGCATGCTCACAACAATAAACAATAACCTCTTAACATTGGAGAACATACCAAACGCCGTTTCCTATATTCTTATAATTTGACCTATGCCACCACATGTGGAGCATATTCTTATAATTTGACCTATGCCCCTGGGCACGTCGGCGGCACTTCCGTCGGAATAGAGACGGAGGAGACGGGGCTGGGTGGGTTTTTTTATTATTTTTTTTTATTAAAGTGTGGTGGGCCCCTTCATTGTTTCTCTCTCTCCTTAATATATATTATTTTTTTATTAAAGTGGGTAGTCCCCCCCACACCCTTGGGTAGTCCCCAAGAGGATTCTCCTCCTCCCATGATTAGATGGCGCCTACGTGGCGGGTAGTCTCCAAAGAGACTGTCCTCCCCATACCCACCCGTCTAATGAAATCGGTGCCCCTTAGTGTACTCATTGTTTAATAATATTCAAAATAAGATAAATAAGCATGTATCTTTTAACCTGAATAAAATTATGTTTGCTTGCTTACAACTAATTAAGTTCCAAAATCAGTCCTTGTAACACAGAAAAATAAGAATATATCACTATAAACATAGGAATTTAAAAATAAAAATCACAACACACAGACGAATAAGAAAATATTACACATAGTCAATTAAAAATAAAAATTCAGTTTTAAGTATACATGGTCAAGATTAGACATTATGATTACAAAAGGTTAATCGTAGATAATCATGAATTTATTAATTACACGTTTGTAACATCCCTAAAACTGACTCTTTGTATTAGATGATTTTTAGATAAATATTGATATGCATTAAGAATTTGTTTAAATAATAGGCTAGTGGCATCTTAGGGTTGGAATAAGACTAAGGGACCAGTAGGTTCTTGGTTCGATTCTCACCATGGAGAGTTTTCCCAAGATTTATTGGTTTTCTCTAGAGTTAGTGTGTAGATATTATCGCCTAACGAAGATAGATATGATCGGGTGGTTCCGCTGGTGGTACGATGAATACTCAAATGTTCCGTAATGTTGAGTTATGGTGTGTGTATGTAACTTGAATATCAAAACAATTATTATCGTGTTAAAAGTTTAAGTTATCAAGTTTGGTTATATACGGAAGATAAGAAGACTAAGATACACACTTTAAAATAGGGGTGCTAAACGGGTCGGCAGGTCCCTGTCCCGACTTCGACCCTCATCAGCATCGTATCTCCCTCTTCGACGTTCTCTGCTACTTCAGCTGCTATAACAATCCCTGTCCCTGCCTTAAATTTTGCTTCAGTCTCTCTGCCTAGAACATAAAAAATAATTAAAACAAACACATGAATACATTTCGACCAGTTTAGTTTTGAAGTGGTCGTTTTGGGTTATTTATCATCCATTCATCCTAATAGGACAGATAATAAATTTAGTTTAAAAGTAAATGGGTCAAAAGTTCTAATTATGGATTTGATAAAGATATTAACTTAAAAGGAAACGGGTCAAAAGTTCTAATTCGGTGCGGTTGTGGTCGCTGAGTTGATGCGGTTGCGCTGGATGCGGCGTTGCGTCGGGCTCGCTGGGGTTGTGCTCGGTGATACAGATGCGGCTGTGTTCGCTGCAGTTGCGCTGTTGCGGCTGCGTTCGCTACGGCTACGCTCGCTGCGCTTTTGCGGCTATGCTCGCTGAACTGTTGCGGGTGTGCTCGCTGAGCCGATGGGGCTGCGTTCGCTGCGGTTGCGCTGGCTGCGGCGTTGCAAACTGAGTAAGACATTCTCTTTGGGCATTACATGACCCATTAAGGTGCTCCATATTCTGATTCTAATCATCAATTCCTACTTAACCTCAAACTTACCATTGTCAAAAGAGTTTCATCTTGGTGTTGATCTTCCTTTTGGAGTTGCAGTAACCGGCACCAGGTACTGTAAAAATTTTAAAAAGGTTAATTAACATTTTTTACTGCTAAATGCTAATTCATGTATATAAGATGATAATCTTTTTGAAGACAGAAACTTTGACCCATTTACTTGTGAACAGGTCAATGTGGATTATGTTCTCTCTAAAGGGTCAACCGGGTAAAAAAACAAATATTAGCATAGAAAAAACGGTTACAGGCATCAAAATTCCTAAATTGTTATTATTTTAAAAATATTGAATTATCTCTGGTATAATAGTATTTTTGTGATTATAGTTGGACACCACATTACCTTGAAAAATCTAAAATATTGTATCCAAAAGTGTTTTGGTTGAACCCCACCAGTCCATAACATAAATTACCCGTTAGCTTGCCTAACCTGTCCGTTTGCCAGCTTTACTATACGTGTTTACTCTTTTAATGTATACAACCTCTCAGGTCTTTTATATGCAAATTATTCAACCCGCTTGACCCGAGCCCATTTTAACTCCACCTACCGACAATCACTCTTGCTGCGGCTGCCCTCGCTGAGCCATTGTGGCTGCGCTAGCTCATTCGCTGCGGCTGCGCTAGCTCGTTCGCTGCGGTTGCGCTCGCTGCGGCGTTGCTCAAAGTGGTGACACATAGAATTCATACTAACAACAGAGGGCACGACAGAAGAAAAACAAAAGAAAAAAGTTGAAAACAAATATACCTGCATATCTGATGCGTATGACGCCTTTGAATCTTCCTCATTGGCAGCATTCTTGTCAACCACAACTTCTTGCTTTACAGCGTCTCGTTTCGGCCTGAAGTTAACCGTTTATTGCAAAGGCTCCACCACTGTTAAAACATGTAATAAAAATGATCTATTTCAACTCAAATCTGTGTTGACCCAAGCCATCAAAAGAATAGTCCACTTACCTCAAAGTGACTATGGAGCCATTTCCTGAAAAAACAACAGGGAGTTGAACTAAAAAAGAAAGACATACAACAAAACTTGACTTGTTTGTTTATTTATTAAGATCTTCTTCCCCGTTTGTTAATTTATATTTAACTAACATCCCATAAGGAATAAACACAACTATAAATCTGATCAGGTCACTTTTAGTGAGTTTAAAATAAATTATTGATTTAAGCTCATAAAGTTTTAGTGGAGTATATTATACTGCCAAACGTGTCAAATGACAAAATTTAGAAATTCTTTCTTAAAAGAAACAGGTCAATTAAAAACCTGAAGGAGCTTTATCAGCCTGCTAAGTTTCCTGAGACTGTTACTCAAATGAAGAGGGGTATAATAGTCATTGTGATTGCACAGCTTTTGCAAGTGATGTGGCCAGCTCTTGGAACTTCTTAAGACTTCTACAAAGAATAAACCGAGATCCAGCAACATCACCTCTAAATTCTTGACTGTTCCTTTATGGAAGTAAATATGAGGAGCCCTGCAATTGTAAATGTCATAGGTAAATATTCATAAAAAATGCAGCCATTTAACGGTGCGTTTATGGGTGCAAACGCAATAGCAAACTGGTGTAAAAACGCAGCCGTTTGCTGCTGCGTTTGCAGCCGTAAACGCACCGTTAAGCGGCTGCGGAAAAACATAACCAGAATGGATCCATTTATTCATCAACGGGTCAAAATTTCTTGCTTTAGCTCATATGATAAACTTACAAGAAAGCAGCCAGTTCATAAAAGCCACCACATCTTCTGTTTCCGGATAAATCGCATTGTTGGCCTCTCGTATTAACGAATTCACCTTGAGTCTCAACATCCTCCTTTATCTAAAAATTACATAAAATATCAAATATTCAGACATCTTCTATTTTGATCGTTTAACATGTTCATTATGTAGATCCTGGTTCGGACTGATTCGATAGACTTTCGAATTGTTTCGGTGTGTCATTTGAGAATTTCGGACAGTTTCAATTTATTTCGATGTGTTTTTTGATGTGTTCGAACATGTGTTAATGAATTTTGGTTAGTTTCGGATCACGTTTTAATAACTTCGAAAAGATTTATCATTAGAAACAGTTTGTTTTATCATCGTTTTAAATTTCGAAACATCATCTCGTGTTAGATCTGAGTTACAAGTGTTTGGATCTACGTTTGATGTGTTCGAACAGTAAAAAATATAAGAAAAAAAGGTTTTCTGGCTGTGTTCAAAAATCTATCCGAAACAAACCGAAAATGATCCAATTACACCGAAACTCGTCATTACGGCTACAAACGCAGCGGCAAACGGCTGCGTTTTTACACCCGTTTGCTTCTGCGTTCACAGCCGTAAACGCGCCGTTAAACGGCTGCAAACGCGGTAGCAAACGGGTGCAAAAACACAGCCATTTACAGCCGTTTTAACAGCGCGTTTACGGCTGCAAACGCAGCAGCAAACGAGAATGGGTGTAAAAACGCAGCCATTTGCTGCTGCGTTTGCAGCCGTAAACGCGTCGTTTAACGGCTGCAAACGGCTGCGTTTTTACACCCGTTTGCTGCTGCGTTTGTCGCCGATTAAATCATTATCGGCCAAATTGTCCATCACCTTCGGACCCGATGCAAAGAACCCGCTACCCAATGGAGCAAAAGGCACGATTCCAATTCCTACTTCTCTGCAAACGATAAACAGACATCATACCTTAAATCAGCGACAGGGGATAATGAATTACGACATCATATTACTCATGCACAACTTTAGCAATCCTTTTGCAAGTTGAGGAGTTTCATCCATAACTTGAATGCAAAAGGTCAGCCATAAACCAAACATACAATGCAAAATGAGAAGGTTTTGCGTGTTAAAAACAGTTTTGGGAGGCTTTTGATCTGTAAGACAGATTATTTTCAGCTAAAGCTTGGTTTTGTGACCCGTTTGACTTGCTAAAAATCAAACATAACCTGAGATGATTACATTTGTGAATGCTTGGTTTTGTGACCCGTTTGACTTGCTAAAAATCAAAAGTTCCTTTGATCAAGAACGATGAATGTAAGATACTAAGATAATATAGCATGGTAGTTGAACAAATTTGAGTCAAACGTGCATATACCTTGGCCTTCTGAATGTGTCTGCTAGTAAATTTATCATTGGTTTGAACAGTTGATACGGCTATCACTGTGTCAATACCCAAACAAGTAATATTTCAGACTGAATGTTCGATATAATTGTATAAATAAAGAAATTATATCCTTACATTTCTGAGTTGCCAGTCCATCTTCCTTCAGAATCTCGGAGATTAAAACAACAGTTGGTATGGCTGCATGTGTTACATCAACAGCAGTCGTTAAACTCATGTGTTTAAGTGTGCATTATGATCTTGACGACAATTAGCAAAAAATAGAGAAATGAATTGTTGAATCTAACCCATCCCCAAGCCTGAGAGATTGACGTTGTTGTAACGCTTGATGTATTCATGTCATCATTAACAGATCAAGTCAATACAAGAAATAACATCATTAAACACATTTCAATAGTCAATCTACCCAAAAGAACTTCAGGAATGATCCCATTCAAGAACATTAGCGAAAACACACATCTATCAATTTCTCTACCAGGGTATGACATTAAGCACTTGCGAAAACATATGATAATTAAACGTGTATCATTGTGACTTAGAAACCCTAATGAAGACTGAAATCACACATTATCAAGTAATTTATCCATTGTTCTGAAATTAAAACCTCGTTCACATATATTGACAAACTGTAAATTCAATTGATAAGTACGAAACTTCACATGAACACACAAATATGGGAATTTATCCACTATACTGAAATTAAAACCTCCGTCACCTCCATATACTTGACGGGAATCGCATCTTGAACTCCAACCACCGAGATCTGATTCTCTCCATGATTTTGTTGTCTCCTTCCGAGTATTCTTATTATTCTTCACCAGATCTAGTCTTCAAACCATGACCTACAAAAAATGAAAATCCATCTTAAAACACAAACGTAAGTAAAATCCAGTGAATACATGAAGAAATAGTGTTCAGACTCAAAAGAACGGGGTCAGTTACCCTTGACGAATGTTGCAAAACGCCAATAAAAGCCGGAAAACGGAACCAGGAGGTCAGAATCTTCATCGATCTGTTGAAACTTCATAGATCTGGTGAAATCGTTCGTGAATCGCCAGAAAGAGAGGAGCATATCTGGTGAAATCGTTCCTGAATCGCGCCAGAGACTCAGAAAGAGAGAGAGAGAGAGAAGAGTGAGAGAAGATCTGATGTTTTTGTGAGATGTGTGAGGAATGAGAGAGAAAGGAATTCTTGATCCGTGTGAAGTCAAATGGACGGTCCAGATCGTGATCCGTGTGAAAAAGTGAAAAAGATGGACGGTTGATGATGATCCGAGTAAAGGGTAAATTGTTTGTGTTTTCTTGTGCCTTAAGACTTGTACATTGTGCATTAAGTGTTTTTTCAACACCTTGTTGAATTACCATCTTGTCCTTCATATATGCTTATTAAAGTAGTATAGATAAATATTTCCTTGTATATTTTTGTGTGTATTTTGGTATTTATACTCCTTGGGAGTATTTAGTGTATTTTCAAGTTCCTAATACACTACTACATATAATAAACATAATATACACTTAGCACGAAAATTGGTGATCACTAAATATAAATATATATATATATATATATATATATATATATATATATATTCCCTAAAAATATACATACTTAATATTGATTTTAACCTTGAAGAAAACCTCATTTCTTAGCTTGTAATTTTGTACAAGAATTAGGAAACCTTAGTAAATATTTTTAGGTGAATTTTTGGGAAATAAGTTTCCACAAAACTTATATTTTTCCAAGTGTCAAAATTTTATAAAAATTTTGACATATTTTCCCCTAAAAATGGAGGTTTCCCATGTTTTCAAAACATGTGTTTATTTTCTTTTCATCACCAAAATCAATTTCAAACAACATTACAAGTTACATACACTAATTTCATCATGTAAAACCCTAGGATGAACTAGATAATTTTGTAAAAACATGTAGTCTTGTAAATCCATACTTAACATAATTGAATCTTTCAAAAAAACAAGTGTTCTTGTTAAATTTTAACAAACTTTTTAAGAAACTTTAACTTACTAAATAAACCATCCATAAGCTTGGTGACTTCAAGATCATAAGAACACACTTTAAAAACCATTTTCCAAGTTTACATAAAGACCTTTCAAGTTCATCCTCAAGTTTAACCATGGATCTTTCAAGACCCATGCTTAAACTTGTTAGATCTAAGCTTCTAACAAGCTTTAACATGATGGATCTAACTAAAAACACAAGATTCAACATTCATAACTTCATCACATACATCAAACAACTTGATTTCACTTAGATTATGTTAGATCTTCATGTTACCATCATTTAAAGTTTAGTTTCTTTGATGGTGTGACTGGTACATACTAATAACATGAAGTAAAATAGTATTTAGAAGGCTTACTACTAGCTCTAGTGGCTAGGGATGTGGCACAAACAAGAAGAAGATGAATATGATGAAGATGAGTGGTTAAAAGCTCCACAAGATGGTTCTTCAACTTCCTTTGCTCCAAACCTTCTTAGATCATCTTCTTACACCATAGAACAAGCTTGGAATGGTAGATTGATGAATGAAAATGGAGGTGTGTATGTGTGTATGTGTGGCCGAGAGTTAGGAGAGGGAAAAGAAGAAGTATGGAGTTTGAAAATGGAGAAGATGATAATGTTTCTTCTACTCTTGGTTATTTATAAAAACTCTCCAACAATACTTTAACCATGGGGTTTCTTGTCCCATATCTTGCACACACTCATAATATTTTAATGGGAAGTGATGTGGGGCCATGTTTGGGCCAGTTACAAGTGAAGGGAGGGGGTGGTAAATTGTAAAATTTGGAAGTTAAAGGTTATATTTGTAAGTTAGAAAGTTTATGATGAAATTAAGTGTGTTTATGTTTTCTTATGAGTTTTAAGGTGTTTTATCACCATAATTAGCTTTAAATCACAAAAACAATGCTTCTAGTCTATTTTTGGTGTTTTGGGTAGTGTCCGTTTATTCGTTCGGGTATCGGTTCGTTAAAGTGCTAAATAGCGCAGTTTTACAAGGTATGAAGTACCTTTTGTGATAGTTTTCATTCCCGACACTTTACAAGTTATTCTGGACACTAAAACATAAATTATGCATGTTATTTCATTGTTTAAATGTTGTTTTGCTGAATTTCTGTAGAAATCTACATTTAAAGTGCGTTTCAGGTACTTTTTAGTGTCTGTTTTAGCTTCCGAAAGTGTTTACGTTAATCCTTGTTCCTACTCTTAGGTTTTAATGTATTATTGATGCTGGACCTACATCAAAGCCCTAAATCTATTGTCTGATTGTATTCTGCAGTCGTGCTGACGCAGCTTGTCTTACCGGTGAGTTTACTAGTTGTTCCGACGAAACGCTTAATGTAATGCACAATGCGATAATTGGAGTATAAAGCATGCATGATTTCATATGTAAAGCAAGTAAGCACATAATGTTGACTTTTAAGCACATAGTTGCAGGAAATAAGTAATTATTAAAATAGTACAAAAATTACCTGTTGTGTGCCAGTTGTCACAGTCCCCCCCCCCCCCCCGTTAAAAGAATTTCGTCCCGAAATTCAAGCTGAGTCATCTCTCGCAGGAGCTTCCTTGAATAGGTGGGGGTACTTAGCTTTGAACTGATCCTCGCATTCCCAAGTATACTCGGGCCCGTGTTTAGAGTTCCAACATACTTTAACCAGTTTAATGCGACTCCTCATTGTTTTCTGGACCTTCTATAACAACCCTCCTAATTATTTTTTGACACCCTAATATATTTTAAAATATTCCTATATGTCTAAAAATATATCCCGTATGTGAAAACCGAGCCCAAAATACGATATAACATTAAAAATAAAAAAAAAACAGAGTTTTATGTCTCTCGCGGGCCGCGTAGACCCTTTAGGGATCTTACACGGGGCGCGACAGCTCCAAGTTGAGGCAACACCCGGTGCCGCCACGTGTCATCATCGTGTCGAAGCTACGTGTCAAGTCAGCAAGGCTAGGGCCTACCCTAGCTTCTCTCGCAAGCCACGTAGCCCCTTGCTACGTCTTACGCGGGCCGCGTAAAACCCAAAATCAGGCCCTATAAATTGAGGGCAACGGCCTTCAGTCCAGATCGTTCGGAATTTCTTTCTCTCTCGACTTTCTAAGTAGTAGGCATAATTATCGGGTATAATGCCCCCCTAATTAGCAAAATTCTGCCCCGTTGTAAGTATTATAACCTCGATTACGTATTAGATACGCTGCCCGATTGATCCAGGGTTCCGTAACGGCTGTCGAGGTTCTGCCCGACGTAGTCGTTGGAATGCCGTCTCGGGGAGGGTATTACTAATGTAAATATTGGGTTATTATACTGACATATGTACATTTGTGTAATTAATAGATAAAAACCTGGAAACCCTTAAAAGAAGTCTAAGACAGCAATGTGAGTAATCTCCTTTTTGTAAATTGTTTTTACCAAACCTTAAATGTTTTACAATGTGATTAAGCAGTGATTGAGTCTTTATAGTTTTTCAATTACTGCCGGTATGTTGGGGTTTTGTATACAAAATGTGGAACACGTTACCATTGGACAACGAGTTAGCCAATGTGTAATATGACCCACCAGTCAGGATTGATAGTACTGAATGAGTAATTGTGTAGAAATAAACATTGTAATCGCTCTCAATACTATGTTAATTGATAAAACTCTTTTTGATTAAACTGGGATTCACTCACCAGTATTTCCCGCTGACAAAATGTTTTAAACTCGTTTCAAGTAACAAAATGTGAAAGCCAACTAGAAGCCAGCTGGACAGCACTGAAGGCTTGGAAAAAGTGGCTATAAAAGTTACCTAAATAAAAGAAGATGTTTTATTCAATAAAATAAGGAATTTCCCTATGAAAATGTTTGTAATGAAAACTTGGGTTTTATCCCAATATGTTTAATATTATAAAAGCGTGGTATTTACTCTGATAAATATTTCCTAACTATGGTCCTGATGAAATTTCCGCTGCCAAATTGATAAACAAATGATACCACCAAAATTGGTCTCGCGGCCGCCCGTTCCCGGGACTGATAGGGGGCGGGGGTTGAGACACCTTCCAGTCCATTACCTCAACAGGCTCCTCTGTAAATCGGAGTTTGTCGTCAATATGTACCTCATCTGCAGGGATGATAATTGTTTCCTGGGTTGGACTCTTTTTGAGGTTTGACACATGGAACGTATCATGTACACCATTCAGTTCCTCCGGTAACTCCAGTTTGTACGCTACAGTACCAATCTTTTCGAGAATCTTGAATGGTCCATTGTATCGTGGATTCAATTTTCCACGTTCCCTGAACCTTGCTACACCTTTCCAAGGTGAGACCTTCAATAAAAATTTATCCCCCACCTCGAAGGCTAAAGGCTTTCGTCTTCGATCGACGTAGCTCTTTTGTCGATCACGAGCCGCCTTGATACGGTCTCGGATCTGAATGATTTTTTCAGTCGTTTCTTGAACAAGTTCAGGACCAATCAACTGTCTATCCCTGGCTTCTGCCCAATACAATGGTGACTGACACTTGCGGCCATATAGGGCTTCGAACGGTGTGGCTTTTATGCTCGTATGATAGCTGTTATTATAGGAGAACTCGACCAAGGGTAGGTGAGTATCCCAGCTACCGCCTAGATCCATTACACATGTTCGAAGCATGTCTTCAAGAGTTTGTATGGTCCGTGCACTATGGCCGTCTGTTTTTGGATGGAAGGTCGTGCTTAGATCTAGCTGAGATCCAAAGGCGTCTTGGAAGGATTGCCAGATCCTTGATATAAAATGTCCATCTCTGTCTGAAATTATCGAAATAGGCACTCCATGATGTGCCACAATCTCCGTAAGGTATAACTTGGCAACCTTTCATGTGCTATCTTTCTCCCGAATTGGTAGGAGGTGCGCAGATTTCATTAATCGATCGACTATCACCCACATCATATTATGCCCTCTAGGGGTCCTGGGTAATTTCTTCATGAAGTCCATCGATATTTGTTCCCACTTCCAGACGGGTATTTTGGGTTGTTGCAGTAGACCTGATGGATTCTGATACTCGGCCATAACCTTAGCGCAGGTTAGGCACTTTCCAACGTATGCAGCAACGTCGTTCTTGAGATTCGACCACCAATAGTATTCCTTCAAGTCTTGATACATTTTGCCTGATCCTAGGTGGATCGAGTATCTTGACTTATGAGCTTCATCAAAGATAATCTCTCGAACACCGCCAAAGATCGGAACCCAAATGCGTCCCATAAAGTATAAGGTTCCCTCTACATTTGGTACCAACTGTTTCTCCATACATCGGAGAAGTTCTGCTTTAAGATTTTCCTCCTTGAGTGCTTCTTGTTGTGCATCATGAATGCGTGAAGTGAGATTCGTCCGGATCATCATCTCTAAAGCTCGAACCCTTAAGGTTTTGATCCTTTCCATTCGACTCAAGGCATCTGCTACCACGTTCGCCTTTCCAGGGTGGTACTTAATCTCATAATCATAATCATTCAGCAACTCAACCCATCGTCACTAAAGTATATTTAGTTCCTTCTGATTAAATATGTGTTGCAAGCTCTTGTGGTCTATGAAAATACCGAGTACCATACAGATAATGCCGCCAAATCTTTAAAGTAAACACCACCGCACCTAGTTCCAGGTCATGGGTGGTATAATTCTTCTCATGAACCTTCAATTTCCATAATGCATACGCAAAGACCTTTTGGCATTGCATGGGCACACAACCCAAACCTTGACGCGAAGCGTCGCAGTATACCACGAAGTCATTAGTACCCTCGGGCAATGATAGTATCGGTGCATCGCATAGCTTGTCTTTGAGAAGTTGGAAGGCTTCTTCCTGCTTGTCTCCCCAGTCAAACTTCTTGTCTTTCTGCGTAAGGGAAGTTAGCGGTTGAGCGATTTTAGAAAAATTCTCAATAAATCGTCGGTAATAGTCCGCTAATCCCAGAAACTGTCGTACTTCAGTCGGAGTTTTAGGGGCTTCCCAATTCTTAATTGTTTCGATCTTTGATGGATCTACATGGATACCATTCTCGTTCATGACATGACCAAGGAACTGTACTTCGCGAATCCAAAATTCACACTTTGAGAACTTCGCTTAAAGCTTTTCCTTCTTCAATAGTTCCAGAATGGTTCTCAGATGTTGCTCGTGCTCTTCCCTTGTTCGTGAATCGATCAGAATATCATCGATAAATACAATCACAAATTATCGAGATATGGTTTGCAAACTCTATTCATCAAATCCATAAATACAGCCGGTGCGTTCATCAATCCAAACGGCATGACTAGAAACTCATAGTGCCCATAACGAGTTCTGAACGCTGTCTTGGGTATGCTCTCCTCATGTATCCTCAACTGATGATAGCCAGATCGAAGGTCAATCTTGGAGTACTAGCTCGATCATTTCAACTGGTCGAATAAGTCGTTAATCCTCGGTAGTGGATACCGATTCTTAACAGTGAGCTTATTCAACTCTCTATAATCGATGCACATCCGCATGGTTCCATCCTTCTTCTTCACGAACAATACTAGAGCTCCCCAAGGCAAGAAGCTCGGCCTTATAAATCCTTTATCCAATAACTCCTGGAGTTGCGTAGATAATTCTTGCATTTCGGATGGCGCAAGTCTATATGGTGCCTTGCCTACAGGAACCAAGTCAATATGGAATTCGACTTGTCTCTGTGGAGGTAATCTGGGCAAGTCTTCGGGGAAGACTTCAGGGAAATCCTTCACTACTGGGATGTCTTCAAGCTTTGGTTCCTCGACCTTCTTATCTACCACATGCGCCAAAAAGGCAACGCATCATTTTCTCAAGCATTTCTGGGCCTTCATGCAGTTGATGATTCGCAGGGGCGTGTCTCGTTTCTCTCCATGCACTATGAGTGTTTCCTCATTTGCATGAGGGATGCGAATGATCTTCTCATGGCAAATGACTTCGGCTCTATTCTTGGATAGCCAGTCCATGCTGATTACAACATCAAAACTACCCAATTGGACAGGCAAAAGATCAATGTTAAATCTTCGTTCACCAAGTTCCAATGTACACCCTCTAACAACTTCGCTTGGTTCAACAAGTTTACCATCGGCTAGTTCTATGGAATAAGGAATGTCTAACCTACTAGACTCAACTCCAAGCATATGTTTAAATTCCACATACATGAAACTATAATCGGCACCAGTGTCAAATAATATGTATGCAAAGTGATTGTTAACGAGAAACGTACCGGTGACCACATTAGGGTCATCGCGGGCATTCCTTGCTCCTATGACAAATGCTCGAGCTTCAGCGTTGTTTTCCTTCAGGCAATCTTTCTTGAAGTGTTCAGTACTACCACAACCATAACATCCTTGGTTTCGCCCGTTTCCATTTCCATTTCGATTACCAGCATCATTGTCATTACGATTACCATTTCCGTTTCCAGCACCATTTCCATTACCATTTCTATTCCCATTCCCATTTCTATTACCACCTCTATTTCCTCTTCCCCAACAATCTTCTGTACGGTGACCTAATTTTTGACATTTATCGCACCTCGAGATGCGACATGCTCCATCATGATGATACTTGCACTTATTGCATTTAGGTAAATTGCCCTAGTATCCTCTAGCTACGGTATCATTCGCAGCTGCAAGTGTTTTCGCCTCCTTTGTCACACCCTGACTTTTGCGGAAGCGTGTGCGTGTGACTTGATCAATATCATTGCATTCAATCATAATAAACAACTATATGACTAAAACATGATATTCATCCATTCATAAGTTATAAAATAAGACAAACACAAGTTGTTAAGTTTCAACCAGCACACTTCATGTTAAGTTTACAAACCATTCAAAGTAGTAATAAGTTCCATAAAGGACTTTTAAACAAAAGACTTTCAAACCAAGGCTTTGATTTGTATATTCTATGTAAGATAAGATATACAAACTAAACCCTTCAAAAATAGGATGACATCAAACTTGAAATTACTTCTTGAAATCTTTCTCAATGCCGCCAGATCCATTTAGTTTCTTGAAATACATGTAATTTGAAAACATCAACAAAAGTTGAGTGAGTTCATGTGTTTTGTAGCTCGTATAAACTTGTAATCATTTGAGAGTATCCTTTGATAACCGGTATGTAAAGCGTCTATGAACAGATCAATTAATGTTTTGCAAGGACATTAATATATGTGCAATGGTGTAGGAAGGCTCAAACCTAGCGGACTTTGTACCGGGCCACCCGGATGGAATGACATAGTTACTACATGCGGCCACTTCTGGACCCATGAGTGGGGCTCGCTACACCCGATAGATCTACCACTCCTTCCCATCGGTCTTTATACAAAGATTAATGGCCTTAAGTATGCGTCTACCCATTCATATGATCTAACAGTTCATTCCTTAGCTAAACCATACCATTTGAAACATGTATTCCACCCCCGAATGTTATAAATTCGAAAACAGTTAAAAGAAAAGGGGGACATGAACTCACAGGTTTGCGTAGCTGTCTCGTATACTCAAGGTTTCGCTTTCCTGGTCGTATCAGTATCTACACACGTACTATGTTTCATTAGACGTTTAGGTCGTGTAACAACTCTTAGTCTTAGTTGTTTATTAAGAATTATTTTTGGAATTTAGTATACTTTGAGTTATACGATTTATGTACATTATATAATTCCAAATTATATAATTATTAGTTAAAATAAGGATATTTTAACTTAAACTATTTCCATCCAATTATTTGAAATATTGTTAAAAATAATATATTTTTAACTTGATTTATCATGTATTTCTCACATATATATTTTCCAAGTATAGGTATACATGTGTTTGCGTATTTTGCCAAGTATTGGTAGTGTATTCTGGTATGTATTTATACGTATAGGAATACGTATTTTCTTGTACTTATTAAGTATTTTATACTTAATTTATGTATAATTTTCTGGGATATTATTTTTGTACAATTAAAAATCATCAACTTTTTATTCTTAAAATGTACATATTTTAAGAGAATTTTTTTAGAAAAATATATCTATAAATTTATTTGGCAAAAATATGTATACTTCCATATATATCTTAAAAACACTATATTTTTTAAGATTAAACTTAGAAAAATATATATTTTTAGTTTTCACCAAAATAATATATTTTTAGGTTGTTCTTGAAAATATATATTTTCTCCACTTCAAAAATAATATATTTTCTACTTTAACAAAATATGATATATTTTATAATAGTTGCATAAATTCATATTTTGTTGTTTCTTCGGTTTCAAAAATATCGTTTATCACATTTGTCAAGTTACGAATATAGGGAGGAGCTCATGCGAGAACCACCTTTATTGTGAGAACAGCGAGAACCAATGTGAACACAACCTAAAATAGCTAAAAAAAACCTAACCCCCACCCCCCCCCCCCCCAAAAAAAAATCTAAACCCCCCACCCCCCCCCCAAAAAAACCTAACCCCCCCTAGCTAAATGCTAAAAACTAAAACCTAAAAAAAACCTAACCCCACCCCCCCCCCCAAAAAAAAAAAAAAACCTAAACCCCCTTCCCCCACCCCCCAAAAACCTAAACCCCCCCACACCCCCCCCCCCAAGCTAAAATGCTAAAAACTAAACCCCCAAAAAACCTAAAAAAATCTAAATTTTTTTTTTGAATTTTTTAATATTTTTTATGTTAAAATCGCTACTTTTAGAAGCAAAAAAAAAAATTTAAATTTTTTTTTTGCTTCGAATAGTAGCATTTTTTTATAAAAAAATAAAAAAAAATTTGTGTGATTTTTAGCTATTTTTAGGCATTTTTGGTTGTGTTCACATTGGTTCTCGCGGTTCTCGCAATAAGAGGTGGTTCTCGGATGATCTTCTACCTATATATATATATATTGTTTTGGTCAAAAATTAACGAAGCAATTAAGTGATCAAATTAGTTAAGTGAGGTAGTGTGCTAAAAAGTGTGTTGAAAATATGCTGGTTAAGTTATTTTGAAAACAGTATTCAGGATACGGCTCAGGATATTGAGCTGTATCTACGATCAAACAATGAGCAAACAATGAGCAAAAAGTAAAGGAAATGACACGAGATGTACGAGGAAAGCCCTTGATCAATTTAGATCGCCGGCATAAAACCTCGGGAGCTGACAATCGCAGCTGCCTTGTTCTTCTTATTACTTTCAACTTCAGGATACAGTGCAGGATATAGACCAGATCGCTATGTGTTACAATGTTTTTGTGTGTGAGTGAAAGTTTGCTAGAGAGCGAGTGTTAGAGCGTAACGAGTGCAAATGTGATGTCCTATTTGATCTGGTATACCCACCTATTTATAGTAATGAATTACAAACAATAATCCCTACAAATATGGGGTACTCCGAATATTCCATTGTGAACGTTATGGACCGAGTAATACGGCTTCAACGTCTTCATTTGAACGACTTGGACCGAGTCTTCTGTCACACCCCCCAAAATCCACACGCGGAGTATCACCGCTTGGAGGCGTGACTGACCAGGATCAAGCCACGAATCATATTGAACATAACAAGTAAGTAAAAGTCAACCACACAATATGAATGGTGTTTCAACTCAAAAACATAGTTAAGTGTTTAGCGGAAGCATAATTGTAAAACCCAATGTATGTAGTAAGTACGAAATAAAGAAATGTTTCTAACATGGCACACACCGCCATGTCCCACAACGACTGCGCCTCCCTGTGCAAGCTCCATGAGTACCTAACGACCTGCAAGGCATGTAGCAACGAATCAACAACAAAGTTGAGCGAGTTCACGGTTGGTGTTCATTGTTAAGTTGTTTAAAAAAAACCAGGAATTCATTTGTAAGTTGTAAGTTAATCAGTTTACCCTGTTTCCCAGACATATCCATAGTTGGTGGGGGCTTCCCCATGTTAACCACTAGACCTATTTACCATATCGACCACTGACTAAAGTAAGTTGGTGCCCTGACGTCAATGTCTATCATCATTGACTAGTGCCCAGATCCATTAGTTCACGCCCGTCCTCTGCGGCACGGTGTGAGGCTTGTCAAACCTAAATAACGCTATCTAACTAATGACCCGCTCGCCATTGGCCCGGCGATTAAGTCGATATAAAAGGAGGGACTTCATGATAGAGAGTTTTGGTCTAGTATCTGTGTTATCACCCTTCAGTGAAGAGGGTGTGTACGTAATCCCCAAACCAGGAGACTACGCAGGTTCCGATTAAGTTCTTAGTACGTGTTGTCACCCTTCAATAAAGAGGGTGTGTACGTGTCCCAAGCCAGGAGATCACGCAGTTTCTGTTTAAATCCTTTAC